>JAJPUD010028947.1:0-14266 GCA_023553655.1 Myrmecobius fasciatus
GATTCTAATTATAGATCCTCAGTATTTGAATTGTTTCTTTCTAGCTGCTTGCAATATCTTTTCCTTGTTGCAATAGTCCTGAAATTTGGCCTTGGGGTTTTAATTTTGGGGTCTCTTTCAGGAGGTGATCGGTGAATTCTTTCAATACCAATTTTGCCTTCTGATTCTAAAACATCAGGGCAATTTTCTTTCATGATTTCCTGGAAGATAGCATCAAAGTTCTTTTTTTTTTTCATTGTGGCTTTCAGGGAGTCCAAGAATCCTTAGATTGTTTGTCCTAGATCTGTTTTCTAAGTCAGTTGTTTGCTTCCCTCCTAATCCTCTCTGCATTAGTTTTTTTGTGAATTTTTGTCTTTTTCCAATTCACCAATTTTATTTTTCAGTGAATTGTTATCTTTTTTCCATTTCACCATTTTTGTTTTTCAGTGAGTTAGTGTCATTTTCCATCTCACCAATTTGTTTTTCAGTGACTTAGTGTCTTTTTCATATCTCTTTTGAGGGCATTATAACCTACTTGCACTGATTTCAATTCATTCCCTCATTTTTCTTCTAACTCTCTTTTGAGATTCTTTGTGCAATCTTGCAGGTAAGTCTTGTGAAATGGGGACCAGCTCATGTCCACCTTTGTGGCTTTCTCTGGGGTTGCATTCCCTTTGGGAACCTCAGGATCTGAGGTCTGCCCTTCTTTCTCTCCATAAAAGCTGTCTATGGTGAGAGCTCTCTTCTGTTTCCTACTCATTTTTAAAAGCTTGAGGTCTGATTAAAGCAGGGGACCCAGAGCCATTTCATTTTGACCTGGGGCAGTTCGCATAGTTGACTTCCGGTGCGGGGCTGGTAGGGCCAGGCCTGTGCTCTCTGTTCTCTCAATCTACCCTTTACCAAAGGCAGATCTGCCAAAGCACCTGCCCGCAAGTAGAGCAAAGTGTCCCAAGAATCTTCCAGGGACTTCCTGGCTGCCTAGAATCCACCACACTCTTTCCCAACCCCGGTCTCCTGCCCAGGCTGCAAGCTGGTGCCTGAGAGCAGCAAGCGGCCTGATCTCCTGCCTTTCTGAAACAGACCTGCTCTGTAGTTCTTCCAAGGTAATTTTTGATGGAAATGCATTGTATTCCAGTGTTTGAGGGAGCCTCACTCCAGAACCAGTTCAGAGGCTTACTTTGTTCTGGGTCTGAGGGAAGATCAGAAGCTCTCATAGAGAGTCGTGTCTGCACTCTGCCATCTTGGCTCCGCCTGGACTCTGTAAATTTAGCACATTTGAACCTAGACAGAGTGGAGAAGTGACCCTCCTCACGATTTCACTTCAAAAAAGGGTGCTTGTGATCACTCAAACACACTTCTCTTTGGATTGTATTCACCTGGAAGAACTGAAAATTTTAAGATACCTAGAAGGATCTCTAAAACCAGCTGCAGACAACCCTGTAAGTTTCATGCACCACATCCTCCACCTGGGAAATAGGGGCCTAGTCAAAATTCAAGTAATAGGTTGGGAAAATGAGCCAAAATCAGAAAAAAAAGATTTTTACCTTAAAACCTACTATGGCGGCAAGAAAAAGAAAATACTCTCAGATAAAATGATAATAAAATCAAAGCTCCTACATCTAAAGCCTCCCAGAAAAAGAATTATTCTCATGCCATGGAAGAGGTCAAAAGGAAATTTGAAAATCAAGTAAAAGAAGTAGAGGAAAATTAAGGAGGTAAATGAGAGTGATGCAAAAGGAAGTACAAAAAGGTAATGAGGGAAAGAATTATTTAAATACTGAAATTTACTAAATGGAAAATAGGTACAAAAGATTACTGACGAAAATAATTCCTGAAAAATTAAAATTGAGCAAATAGATGGTAAAAAATTAATGATAAAGCAAGAAACAAAATAAAATCACAAGAAGGAAAAATAATATCTCCTTGGTATAATATTGATTGGTGAAACATATCAAAACAACAAAAAAAAACTGTCCTGGTATTCTGAAACCAGAGGATAAAATAGAAATTGAAAGAATCCACTGATCATCTCCTGAGTAAGATCCCAAGACAAAATCTCTTAGGAATATTAAAGACAAATTTCAGAACTCTCAGGTCAAGGAGAAATTATTGCAAGTATTCAGAAAGAAATAAGTAATGTATAGTGGAGCCATTGTAAGGATGACAAGATATAGCAGTGCTACATCACAGAATAAGATGGCTTTGAATATGACATTACAGAGGACAAAAGAACTAGGATTACAACCAAGAAAAACATATCCAGAGAAACTGAATATAATCTTTTAGGGGGAAAGGTAGATATTTAATGAAATAGAAAACTTTCTTTTTATTTTTTCCTTTATCAATTGTTTTATTTTTATGCTGTTATGCATATATAATAACTTTTTAAATGAACATCTCTATGAATTTTATTGGGAAAAAATCATAATGCAAGGGAAAAACCACAGAAAAGGAAAAAAACAGAAAAAAAATAAGTGTGAACAGAGCATGTGTTGATTTACATTCAATCTCCATAGTTCTTTTTCTGGGTGCAGATGGCATTTTCTTTTCTTTTTTTTTTTTTTTTTTGCTTTTTGTTAAGGCAATTGAGGTTAAGTGACTTGCCCAGGGTCACACAGCTAGGAAATGTTAAGTGTCTGAGACCAGATTTGAACTCAGGTCCTCCTGACTTCAGGGCTGGTGCTCTATCCACTGCGCCACCTAGCTGCCCCCAGATGGCATTTTCTAGCCAACATTTATTGGGATTGTCTGGGATCACTAAACCACTGAGAAGAACCAATTCTTTCATAGTTGATCATCACACATTCTGGCTATTATTGTGTACAATATATTCTTGGTCTTATTTATTTCACTCAGCATCAGTTCATGTAAACCTCTTAACTAGGTTTAGCTGTGTACATTCATGTATGGAAAGGTGATACTATTAGGTAATACTATTACTCATAAACACTTTCTAATTATTATGACAGGAGTATTTGTAGACAGAAAGCATAAGTGTGAATTGAATATAAAGGGTTAACATCTAAAATAATGAAATTAATGGGGTAATATAAGGATATCCTGGTAGAAAGGGAAAGAGATAGGAAGAATGAAGTAAATTATCTGCTATAAAAGAGGCAAACAAGGATTCTTCACAGTGGATGGGAAGAGGAGACTGGGAAGAGGAGTAAATGAGGTTCACTCTCACCAGAGTTGGCTTAAAGAAGAAATAACACACACACACACACTCATTATGAGTATAGAAATCTTTCTTACCCAGCAATAAAGTAGAACAGGAATGTATTATGAAAAGGTTGAAGGATGATAGAATAAAAGGCATATTGGGTGTGGTTAGAAGTAAAATATTTTTGAGGAGGGACAGATTATAAGGAGAGAAAATAGAATAAACAGTGAGGAAATACAGTTAGCAATAACAATTATGAAAATAATTTTGAAGCAAGTTTTCCTAATGAAAGCCTCATTGATCAAATGTACTGGTAACTAAGTCAAATTTATAAAAATAAGAGCCATTCCTCAATTGATAAATCCTCAAAAGAAATGAACTATGTCAAAATGACTATAAAATCATGCTTTTTTTTTATTTAACAATATATTTACTTTGATCACAAATGCCTCTCTTTTCCAAAGATCTGATTGATAGGTAAATGATCCTTTGTTCTCCTAATTTGTTTATGATATCATCCTTTATGCCCAAATCATGTACCTATTTTGACCTTATTTTTATTTAGGATGTGAGATGTATGTATATGCCGAGATTCTGATATATTATATCAGAACACACACATAACTATACTAGTGAATAATTATGCTAAGGAGACTTACTAAATCCATACAGATTAAGATTAATAATTCGGGAATTATTTAATTATTTGAAATCATTTTTAAACCTGGAAACTGATAGTTTCTATTGTTTGCTTAAAAACTTATTATCCCTATATTGTACATCTTTGTATATGATATTCCACCTTCCATTTTTGTCCCTTTGAGTAAATGTCTAACATTCTCTTCCCTCTTCTTACCTTCCCCAAACATCTCCCATATCTGGAATGTTCTTCCTACTTATTTAAACCTCATAGAATTATAAACTCCATTCAAAAATGCCACCTCATCACATCATGAGGATCTTTCTGATTTCCCTAAATAATAGCATTCCCTCTTAAAATTACTTCTTGTTAATCAGTCAGCAAGCATCATGCTAATAATTATGAATAGACATACAGGCAAAAAAAATATTCCTGACCCCTAGGAGCTTATAATCTAATGGAGAAGAGAAGATGCAAATAATTATATATATATATAGATAGATATATAGATATATATACATATGTATATATATCTATATATAAAACCCGTAGAAGGTAAATTAAGGGTAATCTCTAAAGGAAGACAGTAAATAATGTATAGCCTTGAGAATAGCCTCTTGCAGAAGGTGAGATTTGATTTGAATTTTGAATCAAGCTGTGGAAGCCAAGGACTCTTCTTGTGGACCTTCCATACATAATGAGAAATGAGCAAAAATAATTAGACTACGGAAATGGAATGCCATGTGAAAGGAACAGAAAGAAGAGCAGTGTGGATAGATTGTATTCATAGAGAAATATGTTGTAAGGAGACTGCATAAGTCAGAAAGTACCAATTTTTAAAAGGCTTTTTTAAAGAGCCAAGGAAAGGATTTTATGTCTTATCTCAGACCAAGTAGAATTTGTTCAATAGAGAGATGAAATGTTCAGATCTATACTTGTGGGAGATCATTTTGGCATCTGGGTAGAGGATGCACTGGAGTGGGGAAAAACTTCAATTGGGCATTGTACTCTATTTTATTGTAAAAATGTTGTATTCCCCTACCAGAAAGTGGATTCTGAGAACAAGATTCTCCCAGTATTATTTTTGAGTTGTCAGAAGCTAGTAAAGTGCCTGGCACACAAGAGAAGCCAAATAAATGCTTGTTCCACTGAGTTGAACTGAATTATCTAAAATAGTAGAAAAAATACTATAATTCTAATAATGGACACCTTAGAGAATGGTGATCTGCTCACTTATAAACCTTTCATAATGCTGACACTTCAGAAAAGACACCGTGGATGTAAACAAATCCACTGCATAATTTTTTTGACTCAGGAGTATTATTTAACAAAGAAACATTCCTCTGTAAAAATATTATTTTGCATAGACAGCATTTTCCTAAAGCCCTACCTGGTGTGTGTAGAAACATCGCTGAGAGTTGTACCCTATCATTTTTTATACAAAGGCTAAAATAATCAAATCTCCTTGATTTCTGTATCAGTCACTCTTGATCTTGCTTATTTAGTAGACAGAGATTAATGATTTAAGGGTTTATTCAGTCCTTCACACGGCCATATAATTCTCATCATTATTTACATGAAGGAAATTCTGCCTTATGAGCAGCTGAAAATAACCATAAGAGGAGGGAATGTTTGTCATATATCTGTTCTGAAAAAGTATTAATCCAGGGCTTCTTTGAATTTAAACAATCTCATCAATATGATACATAAATAATAAGTTGATTGCCTGACTAACTTTAATTGAAGTCAGAGAGAAGTGATTCGATTGATTTTAAATAAAATGAAGATAACAACATAGATTTTCCAAAGACCAGCAAACAGAGAAAAACATAGATGTTAAAGTTGGTAGAAAAGCCTAAAGCCCACACTCATTCTAAAGCTCCACACTCCACTTCATCTTCCATTCATTGACTAAAATAATTTTTATAAAGTTTAGCCCTGATCAAGTCACAGATATATAAGCAAAGACAAGATCTCCTCCTCATCCCTGACAGTAATATCTAGTGGCATTTATGCTTTCCAGAATCAAATATAAAATTTTCTTGTTGGTATTAAAAGCTATTTGTAACCTATCTGCCATTCTGTTTTTTTTTCAAAACAGATAAAGTAGGAAAGCCCATTGAGACTATATTACAACCTTAAAATTATTTAGTTTTGCTCTCAGAATTTTTTTTGAGCTTGGGCCTCAACAGGTCGAGTACAAGGTTAATTGATAGATAGGCCTCCCCTGACCTTGGCCAATACTATTATTATTTAAGCAGATTTGTTGCATTTTAAAATTTATAAAATTTTTCATTAAAAAATTTGTTACAAATGACTTATTTTTTTTTCTTTGTTTGATATGAAACTATTATTTCATTAATATGAGGAATACATATTTTTTTATTTTATTTGCATAACATATGTGTGGGTAATTCCTCAACAACAACCCTTACATAGCTTTCCGCTACAAATTCTTCCCCCAACTCCCCACCCCTTCCCCAGATGGCAGGATATCCACCACATGCTAACCATGCTAAAATATTGGTAAATCGAATATATGTATACATATTTCCAAACCTGTCATTGTTGTGCAAGAAAAATCCCGTCCACACAAACGATATATCAGATAAAGGAAACACAATGCAAGCAAACATCAATCAAGGAGCATGAGAATGTCATGTTGTGGTCCACATTTCACATCCCTCTCTCTGGGTGTAAATGGCTTTCTTCAGTGAACAATTGGAGGTGGTTTGAAACATTTCATTGTTGAAGAGAGCCATGTCCATCAGAATTGATCGTCATATAGTACTGTTGTTGCCGTGTACAATGATCTCCCGGTTCTGCTCATCTCACTCAGCATCAGTTCATGTAAGTCTCTCCAGGCCTCTCTGAAATCATCCCGCTGGTCATTTCTTACAGAACAATAATATTCCATAATATTCTTATACCATAATTTATTCAGCCATTCTCCAATTGAAGGGCATCTATTCAATTTCCAGTTTCTAGCCACCACAAAAAGGGTTGCCACAAACATTCTTGCACATGTGGGGCCTTTTCCTTCCTTTATGATTTCTTTGGGATATAAGCCCAATAGAAATGCTGCTGGGTCAAAGGGTATGCACAGTTTGATAACTTTTTGAGCATAGCTCCAAATTGTTCTATGAGGAATACATATTGAGAAGACTACCTATGCTAAGATAAATCAGCAAGCATGTAGCAATTTAACAATCTTTTAAATTTTTCTGAGGTATTTTGGTTAAATTACGGAGAGTAATCTCTAATCAATAAAACAATAAATATCAAGTGTCTGTGATGTGCCTCATACTTTACTAAGCACCAGAGATACACATACACAGTTTTTCTCCTCAAAAAACTTAAAGGCAAATTGGGGAGACACCATACTAACAAATACATATATATATATATATATATATGTGTATATATATATATATTAAGTAAGCTCTATAGAGGGAAACAAAACAAATAATTAATAGAAGTAAGATATTAGAATGAAGAAAGGTTGGGGAAGTTTTCCAGTGAAAGCTGAGATTTTAGTTTGAACTTAAAGAGAGCCAAGATGGTCAATGGCTGGAGAGGAGGAAGGAGAGCATCCCAGAAATAAGGGATGACCAGAGAAAATGCCCCAAATTAAGAGATGAAGTGTTTTATTTGTGAAACTTCTAGGAGGCCAGTACCATTAATTGAACAGTAAGTGCCAGAAAGTATACTACTAAAGACTGGAAAAGGAAAAGGATGGTATATTACAAATGGCTTTTACTGCAAACACGATATTTTGTACTTATTTCTGGAAACCACAAATATCACTAGATATTATTGATGGGGGTGGGGTGAAAGATGTTGTCTCTGTGTGTATTGTGTGACATGATGAGGGGTGCACTTCAGAAAAATAATTTTAGTGGATGAATGGAAGATGAAATAGAGTGGGGACAGAGTTGAGGCAAGCAGAAACATCAGCAGACTATTGCAATAGTCCAGGCTTAAGATGATAAAGGCCTATAATAAACTGGTAAGTGTTAGAGAAAAGAAAATTGCACATTAGAGATATTTTTCAAAGCTGCAATTAGCAATACTTAGCAATAATTTATATATACAAGATGCTGAGAGAGGAATCTAGGATGACTTTCAGGTTGGAGGAGGGAGTGGTGGAGTCAAAGGCTTTAGAGAAGTTTAGACCTGAGAGGTCCTTGCATTTGGCACCACAGACAAACATCAGGAACTTTGATGAGAGCAATTTCCATGAACTTTTTTGCAGTTTGAAACTGAACCAAAGTCTCTTAGACTCTGAAACTAAATTCTATGTCAACTCTTCTTCTTCTCACCATGAAATACAAACAGAGCCAAATAAAAGCCAACTTTAGAACTTCATCTCAAGTTTTATGAAGAGACAGAGCTTGGGAGTGAACATAGGGATTTTGATACTTAGTTGAGTGATTATTTTTTGTTCTTTTTTTCTTAAAGAGGTTAGCTTTCCTGACTGAAATTCTGAATTAGGTGGGCCCAATTTACGCTGTCAATTGCAGAATTTTTCCTTTGTGAAAGACATCCTAAGGATTTTAGTATTTAGCACTGGCTTGCATTGTGACTGAAAATGCTCTACTTGTGATGGAAAGCAATTCAGTCTCTGAGATTGAAACCCTGTCTCTGCAATAGAATGAGTGTCCTGTGCAACACAGGGAAGGCAATTAATTATTTTCACTTCTTAAATTTCTAAAAGAGTCAGTTATAGTTCTAAAGTGGTAAAGAAAGTTTCCTCATTTTCTACACCAGTTAAATCACAAATCTATTCAGTACTTTGCATGTAGTTGCTGCTTAATTCCTTTGCTGCAACATAATTCCTTTATTATTTATCTGTCAATCTAGCCATTCATTTGTTTATTTTCTTGACATATTTGATTTTTTTCTTATTTTTTTCTGAGTCCCAAATGATTCTTGCTAAAATGTGACTATAGTATTTCACATCCAATTTTTTTTTTTGGCAGATTCTCTGTCCATTATATTATTTGTTGCAGAAACAAGTTATTTTCAAGTATCACCCAAAATATCAGCATGATATAAGGTCCTTGCACAAATTCACTCTCACAAACACTAGAAATGTATTAACCATGAATCTTCAGAATGCTTGAGTTCATTTTATAGTTCTAATCACATTGGAATTGGAAGGTACATTCCATTTTCTCCCTTGAAGGTAAGATCTTTCGAGAGAAAGTGAGAAACTATTCTCAATTGTCCTTTAGATGTTTCTATTCCTCTACATTCAGTAGTTGAAACCAGATGAGGATTTAAATAGCCAATGGTAATCCCTGCCTTCCACAGATAACTGACAAACATTACTATAACTATTGGTACTTAAATTTTGAGTTTTGTCTCCAGATGCTGGCTATAATGATATTTTCATTCTTTGATTCATGTCCCCCAAAATCATCAATTGATCAATTAGTCAATCCAAAAACATTTGGTAAGCATCATGCTAAGGGCTGGAGGAAATGGATAAAAAAACAAAACAAAAGAAAAACAAAACGAAACAAACAAAGAAAGAAACAACAAAAACAGAAAAACAAGTCTCTGCCTTCAAGGAGTTTGCATTAGTTTGCTAGTATATAGCTCTGGAGTTTATATTATACCATAATATTGGGTTAACCCTTAAAGTTTTCCTTGGTCTTACTGTCACAAATCCAAACTCATCTGCTGAGATTTTGAAACCATATATTGCATTGACAGCTAAGTGATGAATGCTTGGCCTGGCATCAGTAAGAGACATATTCATGAGTTCAAATCTGCCTCCAAATTCAACCACTGTGTTTCTGGACAGGTCACTTAACCCTGTTTGTCCCAGTTCCTCATCATAAAATGAGTTCAAGAAAGAAATGGCAAATCCAATCCAGTATCTTTGCCAAGAAAATAACAAACGGTATAACAGAGAGTTGCATTATACTGAAACAATTTAATGACAACAATCATATATTTGTTCCTTGTGTATGCAACCTTAAACCCCATTGCTCTCCTTTGGGCAATTTGCCCCCATCTTTATCAGACTATTCTCACTATCCTTCAAGTTATACACATTCTCATTATTATTTTTTAATTTTGACATCCCTCCTGAAATTAGCATATTCTCCCCTTTCCTTTAAACCCATTGAAATTAATAATATTTTCTAATCATGGTAGATGTGAGTTCTCCTCTATGAAATTGTTCTAGATTTGTATCTTATACATTTTTAATTTCTTTGTCTCCATACATGTTACAATTGCAGAAGGAGAGAGACAGAGACAAAGACAGTGACAGTGAGAGATAGAAAAAGAGATAAAGACTAAGAAGGAAGCACAGTTTTAAATTGCTCTCCAAAGTGAAGGAATCAGTTATCAACTCCATCAGCAATGCATTCCTGTCTCAATTTCCTTACATCCCTTCCAAGAATTTCTATTTTCTTTTTCAGTCATAGTAGACAATTTAAAAATTTAACAGGTATATAGTAGTTCTTGAGAGGTTGTTGTTGTTGTTGTTGTTGTTTAATGTGTGTTCTTTAGTGAATACCAAGTTAGAGCATTTTTCTTATAACTATAGATAGTTTGAATTATTCCATCTCAAAATTCCATTTTTATTTCCTTTGACTACTTATTAATTAGAAAATAGTTCCTACTTTTATAAATTTTAAACAGTCCTTTAAATATTCAACAAATGAGGTCATTTTCAGTGTAACGTGATAACTTATGATTACTGAGTCTATTTTACTCAATCCTATTTTCTCTTCTTATCCTATTCTCTCCCCCCCTTTTATCCTTTTCAAAGTGTTTTACTTGTTACTATTCCCAATCCCTTAAGTTTCGCTTTCTTGCTTTTAACAACTTTTACACTTTTATACTTTCACACATCAAATTTTCTATTCAGCTCAAGTCTTTCTATCAGGAATGCTTTAAAGTCCTATAATTCATTAAATATATATTTTTCTATTGATGTAGTTTTACTGGCTAGGTGATTCTTGGTGGTAATTCTAATTCCTTTGCCATCCAGAATATCATAGCTCAAGTCTTCTGACCCTTTAATGTGGAAGTTGATAAATATTGGGTTATCCTAACTGTAGTATTTGAATAATTTCTTCCTGACTACCTGTCTCTGTAACTCATCTTTAATATTCTTGAAATTTTTCATTTTGTGATATTTTTTCAAGATATGATAATTAGATTCTTTCAATTTATTTGGTACCCTGTGGTTCTAGAATATAAGGGGAGATGAAATATTCTGAAATTTTCTTTCCTGTATCAACTTTCAAGGCCAGTTGCCTTCCAAATGAGATATTTAAACTTTCCTTCAATTTTCTTTTCATTCTTTTGATTTTGTTTGATTTTTTAATGTTTCATAGCTTCATGAGCTTCAACTTACCCAATTTTAATTTTTAAGGAATTATTTTCTTAAGTAAGCTTTTCTATTTCCTTTGTGATTTGTACAAATCCACTTTTTACATAATTATTTTATACAATTGATTTTTCTGCAAACATCCGTGTCCCAAATTGTTTTTTTTTTTGAAATGTTCTAATAACATTATTCATTATATGTCCTTCAGAATAATCTTGGAACAATGTATTGCTGAGAATAGAAGTCATTTACAGCTGATCATCCCACAATGTTGCTATTTCTTTCTAAATGCTGCATTTCACTTTGCTTGAATTCAGAGAGGACAATTCATATTTTTCTGAGAGCATCCTGCTCATCCTTTCTTATAGAATAATAATATTCCATCATAATCAGTTACCACAATTTATCCAATTATTCCCTACTTGATGGGCATCCCCTCAATTTCCAAACATCTGTCCTGAGAAAGAATGTCCTATAAATATTTGTGTACATATAGGGCTTTTACATTAAAAATAACTCTTTTGAGATTGGTGCCTAATAATTATATTGTTAGGTAAAAGAATATGAATGATTTTATAGTCCTTTGCAAATAGTTCATTTCTTTTGATCATTTATCAATTGAGTACATAATTTGGGCATAGGCAATTCCATAAGCAAATTAGGAGAACAAGGGATAATTTACCTATCAATCAGATCTTGGAGAAGGAAGATGTTTATGTTCAAAATAGTTATATTGTTATGTAAAAGGATATGGATGATTTTACATTCCTTTGGACAAAGTTCATTTCTTTTAATTATTTACCAATTAAGGAATGGCTCTTATTTTTATAAATATGACTCAGTTAATAGTATATTTGACAAATGGAGCTTTCATCAAAAAAGAATTGCTTCCAAATTATTTTCATAATTGTTATTGCTAACTGTATTTCCCCACTGTTTATTCTATTCTCTCTCCTTACACTCTGTCTCTCCTCAAAAAAGTTTTACTTCCAACCACCCTCCCATATCCTCTATATTCTATACTCCTCCCCCTTTTCATATTCCATTTCTGTTCTACTTTACTGCTGGATAAGAGAGATTTCTTTTCTCATAATGAGTATGTACATTATTTCTTTATTAAGCTAATTCTTTTGAGAATGAGGTTCACTTACTCCTTTTCCCATTCCCTTCTTTGTGCCAACTTTAAAGCCTTCTTGTTTGCCTCTTTTTGGCAGATAATTTTTTTCTTTCTTCCTAAACCTTTCCCTTTCTACCAGGATATCCCTCTATTATACCTTAACTTTATTATTTTAGATGTCAATCCTTCATATTCAATTCACACTTGTGATTTCTGTATATATATATACTCTTTCTGTCATAATAATGAGAAAGTGTTTCTGAGTGATAGTATCACTTATTAATATATGAATATAAACAGCTAAACCTAGTTATGTCCCTTAATTTTTTTTTCTTTCTTGATTACCTACTTATACTTCTCCAGGATCCTGTATCTGAAAATCAAATTATCTATTTAACTCTGGTCTTTTCATTATGAATGCTTGAGAATCCTCTATTTCAGAGAACATTATGAAAGGCAAAATGGGCAACTTTGATTACATTATATTGAAAAGGTTTTGCACAAATAAAATCAAAACAAACAAGATTCAAAAGGAAGTACAAAGTTAGAAAAAAATCTTTACAGCCAGTGTTTATAATAAAAGTCTCATTTCTAAAATATGTAAAGAACTGTGTCAACTTTATAACAATATAAATCATTTCTCAATTGATAAATAATCAAGCAGGCAAAGATAATGTTGATACATGTTGGAGGGGATGTGGAAAAACTGGAACACTAATGCATTGCTGGTGGAATTGTGAAATGATCCAATCATTCTGGGGAGCAATATGAAACTATGTCCAAACGGCTAACAAACTGTGCATACCCTTTCATTAAGCAGTGCCATTACTAGAAATCATAAGGAAAGAAATCATAAAGGACCCACATGTGAAAAACATTTGCAGCAGCTATTTTTGTGGTAGCAAAGAACTGGAAAATGAGTAGATACTCATCCATTGGGGAATGACTGAATAAGTTGTGGTATATGAAGATAATGGAATATTATTTTTCTATAAAAAATGATGAACAAGGTGATTTTAGAAAGGATTGTAAAAATTTGCATGAAGTGTTGCTGAGTGAAACAAGCAGAACCAGGAATACATTGTACATAATAACAGCAAGGATGTGCAATGATCAACTATGAAAGACTTGGTTCTTCTCACCAGTTCAGGGATTCAAAGCAATATAGAACCATGGAGACTGAATGTAAATCAACACATATTATGTTCACTTCTTTTTCTGTATTTTTCCTTTCTCATGTTTTTTCCCTGTTGTACTAATTTTTCTCTCCCAACATGACTCCTAAAACAATGTGTAGTAAAATAAATACATTTTCATTAAAATACAAACTAATCATTTTTCAATTGAAATGCAGATTGAGTATTGATCTCTTTTATTTAGCTCACATACATAAGCAAAATATGTTTAATTATATGACTATTACCTCATTACTCTTTTCAATTGCAGAGAAAAAGAAAAACTCCCCTTAATCAGTTCTTTCTTTGTGGAGTTTAACATAATTTTTAATTGAGATATGTGAAAATATTTTTGTCATTTATAATATTAACAAAGTCTAAAAAAACTCCTAGCAAAACAAAAAAAAACTTCATTAGTTCACCCATGTAACATTTCTGGTGTCATATACTAACTTCTTTGAAAAGTTATGTAGCATTTGAGAGAAGATTGGAGGAGAGGCAGAAAGGCACCTTTTCACTCCGCCATCTTGGCTCCGCCCCCCGATTCTCACCCTCCCCCCCGATTCTCACCCGACCCCCCCGATTCTCACCCTATTCTCACCCAAAGACCCCAGCTTTTGGGATAAATACTCACTATTCGGCAAAAACTGCTGGGGAAATTGGAAACTAGTGTGGAAGAAATTAGGGCGTGAGGCATACCTAACACCACATACCAAGATAAGATCTAAATGGGTTCATGATCTAAAATATATAGAGAATGGTCTCATATATATAAGAATTCAAGCCACTCTTCAATAGATAAGTGGTCAAGGGATATGAACAGACAATTTTCAGATGA
>JAJPUD010028948.1:0-14265 GCA_023553655.1 Myrmecobius fasciatus
TCTACATGTGATGTAATTTCCCTTATTTTACCTCCTTTTCCTCTTCTTCCAGTGTTATCCCTTTTCTACCTCTAATTTCTTTTTCAGTTTATCATATCATAAGATTCATAAAATCACAATAAACATATCATAATAATCATAAAATCACAGTAATCATATGATAATAATCATAAAATCACAGTAATCATATAATCATAATGTAATAATTGATTCATAAAATCAACCCTCATTCTATAAGTATCTATAACATAAATATAGTTCTCGAGTTATTTTTTCTTGTTACCTTTTTATTTTTCTCTTGTGTTCTGTGTTTGTAGATCAAATTTTTTGTTCAGTTCTGGTCTTTTCAGTAGAAATAGGTGAAATTCTCCTATATCATTGAAAGACCATCTTCTTCCCTGGAAGATAATGCTCATTCTAGCTGGGTAACTTATTCTTGGCTGTAATCCAAGTTCCTTTGCCCTTTGGAATATCTGATTCCAGGCCCTTCGATCCCTCAAAGTAGAAGCTGCTAGGTCCTGTGTGATCCTAATTGTAGCTCCCCGATATTTAAATTGTTTCTTTCTGGCTTCTTGTAATATCCTTTCCTTGGTATGATAGTTCTGGAATTTAGCCACGATATTTCTGGGGGACTGAATATTTGGGTTTCTTTCAGGAGGTGATCGGTGGATTGTTTCAAGGAGTATTTTGCCTTCTGGGTCTAAAATATCAGGGCAGTTTTCTTTTATGATTTCCTGGAAGATAGTGTCCAGGTTCTTTTTTTCATCATGGCTTTCAGGAAGCCCTATATTCCGTAGATTGTCTCTCCTAGATCTATTTTCCAGGTCAGTTGTTTGTCCTAGGATATATTTCATGTTTTTCTCTATTTTTTCATTTTTTTTCTTTTTGTTCGACTGATTCTTGAAGTCTTGATGAGTCATTAATTTCCAATTGTTCAATTCTAATTTTTAATGTCTTATTTTCTTCAGTTACTGTTGTTAGTTCCTTTTGCAATTGACCAATTAAATTTTTTTGTTCGTTGCATTCTTTTTCCATTTTTTCTATTTTATTTTGCAGTGATCTCATTTCGTTTCCCCAAATTTCTTCTAACTCTCTTTTAAGACTTTTTATGTAATCTTCAAAGAAAGCCTTGTGACATGGAGACCAATTTATGTCTCTCTTTGGGGCTTTTTCCGGAGTTGCTTTACCTTTAGGGGCCTCAGGATTTGAGGTCTGTTCTTCCCTCTCTCCATAAAAGTTGTCTATGGTGAGAGCTCTTTTTGGTTTTTTATTCATTTTTTTTAAAGGTGTGAGGTCTGTTTAGGGCAAAGGTGGGACAGCTGCTTTAATTTGCCCTGGGGCAGTTCTGCTGATTGAGTTATTTTAGGAACTGGGCAGTTCTGCTGATTGAATTATGTCAGGGGCTGGGCAGTCCTGCTGATTGATTGATTGATTGCCCTAGGGTGCTGTGTAATGGCAGCTAGGTCCGATGCATCAGGGGTTCAATGGTTCACAATCTATCCCCCTCGAAAGGCAGACCCTCCAAACTACCTGCCCACAATCAGGACAAATTTTTCCAAGAGGCCCGCAGAAGACTCTCAGGTGTGTGAAAGGCACAACGCTCCCATTCCTGTTCCAGCTCCCTGCTCCAGCTCCCTGCCCCAGTCTCCCTGCACTGCAGTCTGTGTTCAGTAGACCACCCCCCTGCCCAATTAAAACAGACCTGTTTTGAAGTTCTTCCAGAGTATCTTCTTCTAGAATCGTGTTGTTTTCCAGATATTGTGGATTTTTTTTGCTTCAGAATCAGGCTAGAGGGTTCATATGTTGTTAGTTTGAGGGGAGGTTAGAGGAGGTTACAGAGACTCCTGTCTGATCTCCGCCACCATGGCTCCACCCAAGGAAGGAAGTCGGTAGGATAGTTTTTTTAATGAATTAAATAAACTACCATAATTTCAAAGGAAAATAATTATATTGAAATAAAATTATTGTAATATGTCTAAAATTTCAGGGACATCAGGTTACAAACCAGTGATATAAAAGCAAGAATTTAGATAAGACTTTAACTTAATCTTGCAAAAAAATTTTTTTTTTTGCTGTCTTACTTTGTGATGATAAATAGCTTTTTCTGTTTTAGAGTAGGAAAATGATAGGATTCTAAATGGATTGGAAAGGAGATACAAAATAAAATAAAACTCAAAAAATGACCATCTCTAAAAAGTGACTATTACAATGTTGATGACCAAATCTATATTGAGTATACTATAAAAGAAAATGGTACATTTCATAAATTGGGGGGGGAAAGAATAAAATGCTTTCTGGTAGTTTTCTAAAAAAAATTTAAATTCTGTGGATGGGGGCAAATAAGTAGAAGGAGAAGAGTAGAAGGAAAAGAAGGAAAAGCATAAAAGAGAAGAATAGAAGAAGGAAGAAGAAGAAGAAAAGGAAGAGGAGAGGGGAGAAGGGAAGACAGCTAGGAAGAAAATAAAGAGAAGAGAAAGCAATAAATGGGAGAAAGAATGGAGGGATAGATGAAAGGACATGGGAGGAAAGCAGAATGAAATGGAAAAAGGAAAGAAACAAGTCAATAAAGAAAATTTTCAAATGATAGTATGTATTTTGTGTTAATTGAATTCCAGACTCCAAATAATTGAAATTGACGTCAATGTGAAAAAACAGTTATATTGAGCTAAAAGTCTATACTTCAAAAATATCAAAACAATAGAAATTTGATTTGATCAAAAATATATGTACAAAAGGGGCTAATATGGAACTTCTCTTAACCATGGTCTTTCTCTTGATGATAGATCTCAAGGTCAATTAAATCACTTAGAGGGAATGTATGTTTCTGATTCAGAATTGATGCCTTGGTAAATATGGAAATGCAAAAGCCCAACATCTATTTAAATTAATACTTATATTTTAATCTTTTTATAAACACATTTATTTCTATTGAATTCTGTAGTTTGTTTGATTATATTCTTTCCCAAATGCTAAATTACTACCTTTGGCTAAATTATACCAAGTTGGTGTGACAACATTATACTGCACTGTTAGCAGCTCTTTTACTATTAGAAATTATAAAGCTGTTCATCAATTCAGAAGTGATTTATTTAAATTATTGTAAAATAATGTTATAGAATACTTTGATCCTATACTACATGGAGAAAATATAGATTCAGAGAAATCTGGGGAAAAAATAGGGTATAAGGTAGTGAAAACGAAGGTGAGCAGAAGGAAAACAATCTATAAAATAAGAACTATTATAAAGACTAATATCCTTATACCACTTAAGACCTGATCAATGGTCAATCATGATTCCAGAGAACTGATGAAAAAAGCATATTACCTATATGCTAATAGAGAAGAGATGAACTCATGATGTGGAATAAGACATGCTTCTTTGGAAATGACCAGATTAGAAATTTGTTTTACTTCACTATGGACTTTGTTCTAAGATTTTTTGTTTTTGAGAGATAAGAAGTTCCCATAACATTTGGACAAATACTTTGTGGCATATGTATGCTAAGACATGGATAAAAATAGGACAATGTTATCTCACAACTTGCTGTAGCTCAGTTCAAGGTAGTAATTTAGACATTGGAAAAGAATAAAATCAAACTGCATTGGACAACAGAATGTATAAAAAAATTAACTTATACTGAGATAAAAATGTGAATATTAATTAAAATTTACACTGCTATGATTTTTCTAAATTTGGCATAAATTCTAAATTTGAAATCTCCACCTTGGTCCTCTAAAGAGATTTAATTGATACTGCAAAAGTAATCCTTTTTCAAACCCCATGCTTAGAAGGAGCCAGGAGAAGTTTTATATTAGCTCTTTTGAATAAGATTCACAAGTCATAATATGTCATATTATTGATTAAAATGCTTTAGTTTTCCAAATTTACCTATTAGTGAAATCATACACTATGTCAACAAATCTCCAGTGGAATAAATTGCCAAAAGCAATTATTAATATATTATTCCTTAGTATTCCAAAATGTGCTCTCTGTTATCAGTTTTCATTCTCATCTCCTCTTATTTTCTTTGCATATATTTCTAATCTCAGTGGGATTGGATACATGCTTCAGTGAAATCTCAGGAGCTAAGATTCTTCTTTCACTTGCACTTTTTTCAGTCATCATTCTCATTAATATTGACCTTTTCTTGTACATTGTTACTGAGTTCCTAAATCCTTCCTTTTCCTTCAAGGAATATTGCTTAAAATATGAAAGAATCTTCATATCACTTTGTATTTATCAGCATTCTACCAAAGAAAGAAATAAAGGAGCATCTTTCCATGAAAACATTCATAAGGAGGGATAAGATATCAAATATGTTAAGATACAAGGGGACAATTTAAGTACAAATCAGTTAGTTTATTTGATAAATTTTTCTAATGAAACATTAACATAAGGGAAAAATGATGTAATGTCAGTGGGAAACATAGAATTTGTCCAGAGTGCCACATAACAAATAGAAACAACATAAAACTTAATCTATGGCACTTATCTTTTTTTCCCCAAAAATCTGGTAAAAGGGTTAAAGTTGGGAGTACTCTTTAAAAATTTCTTCTCTTCTTTTCTTTTCTTCTTCTTTTTCTTTTTTTTTTTTTTTTGCTTAGGCAATTGGGGTTAAGTGACTTGCCCAGGGTCACACAGCTAGGAAGTGTCTGAGACCAGATTTGAACTCAGGTCCTCCTGACTTCAGGGCTGGTGCTCTAACCACTGCGCCACCTAGCTGCCCCTCTTCTTTTCTATTGGGAAATACAATTATAATTCCTTCCACACAACATCTTAGAAGGTTTTGGGTTTTAAAATTCTTTTGAGAATTAGAATTAATATAGAAAACTTGAATTATAAATTATCCCTCAGATTTTTTTTTTCCATTTGTGATGAAGGCAAGGGACAATATCACATAGACAGTTAAACTAACCTTAAAATACTGAGTAAATGCAAAGCAAGATGGCAGAAAAAAACAGCAAAGCACCCAAGCTCTCACCAAAACATATCAGAAAAGAATACTGCCATAAAACAATTCCTTAAATACTAGGATCCCAAAAAAAGTAGAGATGAAATAATTTTCTAGGGAAGGAAAATATAGAAGGTCAGAAGAAAAGATTTGTCCCACTTGAATGAGAATGGAGCACATTCCAACACAAGCTACACCAGTGTAAACCTGGCACCAAAAAAACCAGAAGCATCCCTCGGAACCTATTGAATCCCAGCATGAGAAACTGCTTCCAGAGCTCTAACCTCACAGATGGTAAAGGGATTGAATCACTGATCAGAAGAAGATTGCATGAGTCGCTTTGTTGCCATTGAGGGCAGGAATATTGCTTTGTTCATGTACATATCTGGGTCACAGTTTTGGGTAGCAATTCTAGGAACAGAAGAAACAGAACATTAGAAATTTCCACTTGGGTAAAGCAGGGACCTGAATTAGATTTCCAGGCAAAAAAAGAGTACTTAGGACATGTGGTGACTCACAGACTAGAACACAGGCCAGGAAATTAGTAAACATACTTCTGCTTAATACTGAAAAATCACAAATCCCCAGAGGTATCTCTGAAAATAGCAGCTAAAATCCCTGAAGTTTGGTATAGTGCAACCTCCACTCTGGAAGCAAAATTCTACTTTAACAAAGTGTTAAAAGTAAAAACATAAACCTGCAAAATGAGAAAACAACAGAAGAGAAATTCTGACTATAGTAAGTTACTATAGAGACAAGGAAGACAAAAGCACACTCAGAAAAAGATAACAAAGTCAAAGCTTCTGAATCCAAAGTAAAATATGATTTGGTTTCAGGTCGTAGATGAGCTTAAAGAGATTTTGAAAATCAAGTGAGAGAGGTTGAAGAAAAAAATAGAAATAAAAATGAAAGTGATGCAATAAAATCATGAAAAAGAGTCAACAGGTTAGAAAAGAAAAAATATTGAAGAAAACAACAGCTCATAAAACAGAATAGGCCAAAGAGCAAAAGAGCTAAAAAATGCCAATGAGAAGAGTACCTTTAAAAGCAAAATTGGGCTAATGAAAAAGAGGGGCACGAAACTTCCTTAAAGGTAGAAGTGAACAAATGGAAAAGAAGGTACAACCAGCTAACTGAGGAAAATAATTCCATAAAATTTAAAACTGAGCAAATAGAAGCTAATGATGTTATGAAAAAACAAAAATAATTAAACAAAACCAAAAGAATGGAAAAAAAGAAGACAACATGAAATACTTCATAGGAAAACACAATAAAATAAAAGTGGAAAATAGATCTAGAAGAATAAATTTCAAAATTATTTTATTGCATGTAAGACATGATCAAAACAAGGGACTAACCATCATCTTTTAAGAAGTTATCAAGACCAGTCCAAGCACCTTACCCACAAAAACCTGAGATCTTCAAGATGTTAGAAAGAAGCTAGCAAGTGCTCGAGCAGCTTGGAACCAGTTTCCCTTGGAAGTTACATGAAAAAAAAAGCATCTGAAGAGATTCTGGAGCAACAGACCCAAAAAGGGATGAAAATAAACAAATTTCCACCTTAGGATATCTTGGAGGGACTTCTGGAAAGGTTAGTCACATTTGGGTGAAAGGGACCATTGTCCAATGCAGGTCATGTCTGGGAAAGCCAGTGGAATGGTGTTAGCCACATCACAGATGTACACCCAAAATCTTCTTGTTCTGGCTTTATAATAGTAGCACAGCTGACCAATAGTGGAACCTCTAGAACTAGTGCAGAAGGCAAATTGCCAGGCCTGGAAGCCACTCAACAATAGGGCAGACTAGGTCAGACTACCATCATTGTTGTGAGCAAGTTATCTAATACCAGAAGACCAAAGTCAAAGCTCAAAGTGCCCAAAGCTCAAAAGTGCACAATAAACTTGGGATGGTGGCAAGAGAGACAGAGAGACAGAGAGACACAAAGAGACAGGCAGAGAAAGCCAGAGAGAAAGAGAATGAGCAAGAAAGAAAAATAATCTTGAAAACAGAAAGCTACTATAGTGACAGAGAAGTTCAAACAAACTCAGAAGGGGCCAAAATGCTTAAACATCAAACCTCACAGGGGATGTGAAAGACCAAGGAGCCTTCTTGGAAGAAGATTTAAAAATCATAAAAGATTTTAAAAGTCAAGAGAGATGGAAGGAAAAATTGAGAAAGAAAATAAACATATGAAAGAGAGCTAACAGCTTGGAAAAAGAAGTACAAAAATTGAAGAAAACAATTTCGGACTTCTGAGGGTAGAGCCAAGATGATGGAGATCAGACATGAGTCTCTGTAACCTCCCCTAATCTTCCCGTAAATCAACAGCAGATGAAGCCTTTAGACTGGTTTTGAAATCAAAGAATGCACATATATCTGGAGTACAACACATTTCTAGAAGATACCCTGGAAGAACTTCAAAACAGGTCTGTTTCAATCAGGCAGGGGAGTGCCATACTGCAGCACAGGGAGACCAGGGAAAAGAGCTGAAGTGATGAGTTGAAGCATTGTGGCTTCCATGTACCTAGCAGTCTTCTGTGTGCCTCTTGGGCCAATCTGTCCTGATTGTAAGCAGGTGGTTTGGCAGATCTGTCTTTTGTGAGGGTTAGATTATGAAATATAGCCATTAAGCATTGTGCAGACTTCATAGTTACCAAAAAAATTAATATATTTTCCTATATTTTTTCAATCAAATAAATGAAGTTATTTTCTTCTTTAGCATTATTAAGTTACAATCTATATGGCTTTTTCTTTTTCTTATATTTCAGTTTTATATTGCTAATTAATAGTTGAATAACATTAATACTTCATTAGGATCTTCTTAATTCCAGATAATTATCCACAGATAAAAAAAAAGACAGCATTTTTTTTTAACTCTCATGATCTTATTGATGAGGGCATGCCATTCAAGAATGTAAATTGCTTTTTATCTCTAATTCTGATTCTATACAACTTTTGTCCATTTATTTTTTAACCTTTATCGTGCATGGTCAAAAAAATACTGACAACCCTCTCTAATTTTTTGACATGTATGTGGAAATCAATATACTTTATCATCTATTTTCTTTATATCTTAATTTTTTTCTATGTGATTGGATTTATTCTTTTCCATTAATATAACTTTTAACATTTTATGACAATTTATCATATATGATATTTCTTACAGAGATATTTTCATGGATAATATACAAAATCCTAATTATGTTCACTGTTCATTTCTATATTACTCTTGAGGAAATATATTATTTTAATTCTAAAGAAATTGG
This sequence comes from Myrmecobius fasciatus, assembly GCA_023553655.1. Classification (NCBI taxonomy): domain Eukaryota; kingdom Metazoa; phylum Chordata; class Mammalia; order Dasyuromorphia; family Myrmecobiidae; genus Myrmecobius; species Myrmecobius fasciatus. The sequence continues at coordinate 8,219 of JAJPUD010028948.1, forward strand.
TAAACATATGACACCAACAAAGTAGTTATCAGGCTAGATATCCACAAATAATGGATATATCAGAGTGAATAGAGTACAAAACCCAGATTAAGAAAAATTGAGTCCAAATCCTCTAACAAATATTTATTATCTCCATGGTTCTGGGCAAATAATTATTTTTGTTTGACTCAAATTTCTTGCCTGAAAAATGCAGTTAATAATGACAACCACTTAATGGGATTATTATAAAAAAGAGGTCACATATTTAAATCAATTTTGCACACTTTAAATTGTAAAAAAAAATGCTAGAATCACAAATATCATGCAGTTTAATGTTTAAGTACCATATGGTGATCATAATTAGGAGTTTCTATAAATGTGAATAAGAATACTTAATTCAGATAAATCCATGAATAATTGTAAATGTTTGTTCAAATCCTTTGATGACAAACACTTTTGTTAAGATAACATTTCACAAATCTCTCATAATATCAAAAGGCCCCCATCATTATTTCTATTCAATATTGTTTTTAACATGTTAACTTTTACATTAAGAGAAGAAAAAAGTTAAAGGATTACAATAGGTACTGAGAAAAACAAATTATCACTCTTTGCAGATAACATGATAGTATCCTTAAATAACCCTAGAGAATCAACTAAAAGATAACTAGAAATAATTGACAACTTTAGCAAAGTTTCAGAATAGAAAATAAATTAATAAAAAAATAGAGATAGCCCAGATTAACAGAGAAGGAAAAAAAATTACTTAAACAGACACATTTTAGAAAAAGAAATTGAGCAAGTTATCAATCAACTCCATAAGATTAAATCTCCAGGGTTTACATGTGAATTCTGTCAAATTTTTAAAGAACAGTTAATTTCTAATAATATGCAAGCTATTTGGAAAAATAGGAAAAGAAGGAGTCCTATTAAAATCCTTTTATGACACAGATATTATGATGATATCTAATCCAAGTAGGGTTAAAACTGAGAAAGAAAATTATAGACCAATTTCCTTAATGAATATTGATGTAAGAATCTTAAATAAAATAATAACAAAGGGATTATCCCAAGTTTTCACCAGGATAATACATCATAACTATGCAGCATTTATACCTCAGATGTTGAGCTGATTCAATATTAGGGAAATTATTGCATAAGTGACTATATAAATAAACAATTAAACATAAATCATATGGTTATTTCAATAAATGCAGAAAAAGCATTTAACAAAATCCAATACCCATTCCTAGTAAAAACACTGGAAATTATAGGAATAAATGGAGTTTTACTTAAAATAATCAGTAGCATCTATTTAAAAACATTTTCAAACATCATTTGTAATAGGGATAAACTGGAACAATTCCCAGTAAGATCAGGTATGAAACAAAGTTGTCCACTATCACCATTATATTCAATACTGTATTAAAAATATTAGCATCAGCAATAAGAGAAGAAAAACAAATCAACAAATTAGAGTAGGTAATGAGGAAAGCAAACTATCCCTCTTTGCAGATGATGTGATGGTATTCTTATAGAATTTTAGAGAATCAGCTAAAAAATCCCACTAAAAACAATTCACAACTTTAACAAAGTTGCAGGAAATAAACTCAATCAACATAAATCATCAACATTTCTATATATTAACGTCAAAGTCTAGCACAAGAGATACAAGGAGAAATTCCATTTAAAATAACTTCAGGCAGCAGCTAAGTGGCGCAGTGGATAGAGCATCAGCCCTGAAGTCAGGAAGACCTGAGTTCAAATCTGTCCTCAGACACTTAACATTACTTAGCTGTGTGACCATGGGTAAGTCACTTAACCTCAATTGCCTCAGCAAAAAACAAAAAAAATAAAATAAAATAAAATAACTTCAGATAATATAAATATTTGTGACTCTACCTAACAAGAAAAAGTCAGGAGCTATATTAACATAATTACAAAAACAAAGTCAGATTTAATCAATTGAATGACTATCAACTGCTCATGGTTATGATGAGATAATATAATAAAAATGACAATTCTACTTAAATTAATCTATTTATTCAGTTCCATATCAACCAAAATGCCAACACTTTTTTTTTAACAGAGCTGGAAAAATAATAACAAAGTTCACCTGGAATAATAAAAGATCAAGAATTTCAAGGGAATTAATGAAAAAAATGCAAAGGAAGGTGGCCTAACTGTACAGGCCTAAAATTATATTATAAAACAGCTGTCATCAAATCCATTTGGTACTGCCTAAGAAATAAAACAGTCAATCAGTGGAAGAGGTTAGGTTCACAAGACATGGTCAATGAGTAAAGAAACTTATTATTTGATAAACCCACAACCCCAGCTTCCGGAAGAAGAACTCACTATTTGACAAAAATTTCTGGGAAAATTAGAAATTATTATGGCAGAAACTAGCAATTAAGATACTATACTATAAGAAAATAAAAAGAACAAAGTATAGTCTACCTATCAGATCTGTAAATAAAGAAGTAATTAGTGGGTAAAGAAGAACTACTATACATTTTGGAATGCAAAATGGATAATTTTGATTATATGAAGTTAAAGTTTTTCCACAAGCAATAGCAATGCAGACAAGATCAGAAGGGAAACACTAAAGTGGGAATTTTTTTTTAAATCCAAGGAATCTGATAAAGGCCTCATTTCTAAAATATAAAGGGAATTGACTCAAATTTATAAGATTTACAAGCCATTCTCCAACCGATGATGGTCAAAGGATATGATCAATTTTTAGATGAAGAAATTATATTTTCTAATAATATGACAATATGTTCCAAATAACTATTGATCAGAGAAATGCAAATTAACACAAGTCTGAGGTACCACTACCCACTTGTCAGATTGACTAAGATGACAAGAAAGACAATGATGAATGTTTGAAGGGATGTGGGAAAACTGAGACACTAATATATTGTTGGTGAAGTTGCAAACTGATCCAGTTATTCTGGAGAACAATATGTAACTGTGAACAAAGAGTTATCAAACTGTTTTTAAGTTAGGCCACTTTCCTTTGATCCAGCAATGTCTCTACTGAGATGGTATCCCAAAGAAATCATAAAAAAGGAAAAAGGACCCACATGTACAAAAATGTTTATAGCAGCCCTTTTTGTAGAGGCAAGGAACTAGACACTGAATGGTTGCTCATCAGCTGGAAAAGGGCTGAATAATTTATAGTATATGAATATTATATAATAGTATCGTTCTATATGAAATGACTAGAAAAGTGATTTCAGTAAGACCTGGAGAGTTACATGCACTAATACTAAATGTAGTGAGTATAACCAAGAGAGCATTGTACACAGCAACAACAAAATTATCCTATGATCAGTTCTGATGAATGTGGCTCTTTTCAGAAGCAAGGTGATTCAGGCCAGTTTCAGTAGTCTTTTGATGGAAAAAAGCCATCAAAACCCAGAGAGAAGCTTGTAGGGCTGAAAATGGATCACAACATAATATTTTCACTTTGTTGTTGTTTGCTGGTATTTTATTTTCTTTCTCATTTTTCCCTTTTTCATCTGAATTTTTCTTTGCAGCATGATAAGTGTAGGCATAGAAGAACTGCATGTGTTTAACAGCTATTGGATTGCTTGCTATCTAGGGGAAGGGTGGGAAAAAGGCAGGAAGAAAAAAAAATGTGGAACACAGGGTTTTGTAAGGGTGAATGTTGAAATCAATGCATGTGTTTTGAAAATAAAGTTTTATAAAAATCAAATAATATTGCTTTAAATAAAGATTTAAGTCGTGCAAAGAATTTCAAAAGGCAACTTTATCTATCACTTTCAAGGCAGCCTAACTTTTTCAGTGAGGAATTTAATATTTTTACATAATTATCAGTCTTAAAGGAGAAATCACAACCTTTCATAATCCTGATGATTGGTCTTTTCCTGCCTTGTGTCTTTTTTGTTAGTGCTATTATTGTCAATTAATTAATTAAATTAATTAAAACTTGAGAAACTGTTAGTACAATAAAACCTTTCTATATTTAGAAGAAAAATGATTACAACCTGTGGTGTGAACAATAAAAGTGTGCACATTTTCCAGCAGTAAGGAAGCATCTAATTCCTTTATGCAATTTGACTCTACAATGTGAAACAAATCCAAAAGGCTATAAAACTTTACATACTCTGCTCTAACAGTCAACATTGCAAAGAAATAATTAAAAAGGGAAAAGGACCCACATGCACAAATGTGTTTGTAGCAGCCTTTTTTGGGGGAGGGAGGGCTAGAAACTGAAAACTGAGTGGATGTCCATCAATTGGGGAATGGCAAAATAAATTATGGTTTATAAATATTAAGGAATATTACTGTTTTATAAGAAATGATAAGCAGGCTGATTTCAGAAAAGCCTGGAAAAAAATATAAATTAATATAAACGGAAGCAAGCAAAACCAAGAGATATTGTAACACAGTAACAAGAAGATTATGTGATGATCAATTGTTACTGATTACTTGTCTCTTATCAACAAATTGGAGATTCAAGGCAATCACAATAGATTTGGGCTGGAAAATGCCATTATATCCAGAGAAAGAATTTATGGAGTCTGAATGTGGATCAAAGTATAGTATTTTCACCTTTGGTTTTTCTTGCTATTTTTCTATCTTGGTCTGACTTTTCTTGCACAAAATGACTAATATGAAAATATGTTTAAAAGAATTGCATAATTTATCCTATATCAAATTACTTGCTGTCTTTTTTTGGACGGGGTAAGGGAGAAAGGAAGAAAATACAAAATCCTAAAACATGAATGTTGAAAATTGTCTTTATATGTATTTGAAAAAATAAAATGCTATTAAGTTTTTTTTTAAACTGACAGTGGCATTTTGAGTGGTGTAGCCAAGTTGGCAGAGAGCAGACATGTCTCTATCTGACCTCCTCCATCCTTCTCTGAAACTAACAACAGATTAAGACTCTAAACTGGTTTTGGAGTGACCGAACACACAAAAATTTGAAGTACAACACATTTCCAGAAGAAGATACTTCAGAAGAACTTTAATCAAGCAGGGGGACACTCTGCCAAGTGCAGACCTCAGGATTGGGAGCATGGAGAAAGGAGCTGGGGTGGGAGTCACAGGGTTGTGGTGTCTGCATCAGGGAACCCTCTGTGAGGCTGTTAGGCTTGGTTATAGGTGCATGGTTAACAGATTTGCTGCAAGACACCCAAAAACCTATAAAAAGGCAAACTGTAAACCACTAAGCCGCAGAAAAATGCAGAACCTGGCTGCAATTATTCAGCACCAGAAGTCAGTCAGCAGAATTGCCCCAGAGCAAAGTAACTCCTTACAAAATAGTTATGAAAGGACTTCCTTCCGGGGGTGGAGCCATGGTGGCGGAGATCAGACAGGAGTCTCTGTAACCTCCTCTAACCTCCCCTCAAACCAACAACATATGAAGCCTCTAGACTGATTCTGAAGCAAAAAAAAATCCACAATATCTGGAGAACAACATGATTCTAGAAGAAGATACTCTGGAAGAACCCTCAAAACAGGTCTGTTTTAATGGGGCAGGGGGTGGCCTACTGAACCCAGACTGCAGCGCAGGGAGACCGGGGCAGGGAGCTGGAGCAGGGAGCTGGAACAGGAGTTCGAACAGCAGTAGGAGCGTTGTGCTTTTCACACACCTGGGAGTCTTCTGTGAGCCTCTTGGAACAATTTGTCCTGATTGTGGGCAGGTGGTGTGGAGGGTCTGCCTTTTGAGGGGGATAGATTGTAAACCACTGCACCCCTGATGAGCATCAGACCTAGTTGACATTACACAGCACCTTAAAGCAATCAATCAAACAACAGGACTGATAAGCACCAGAAATAATTCAATCAGGGGAGCTGCCCAGCCCCTGACATAATTCAATCAGCAGAACTGCCCAATTCCTGAAATAACTCAATCAGCAGAACTGCCCCAGGGCAAATTAAAGCAGCTGTCCCACCTTAGCCCTAAACAGACCTCACACCTTTAAAAAAAATGAATAAAAAACCAAAAAGAGCTCTCACCATAGACAACTTTTATGGAGAGACGGAAGAACAGACCTCAAATCCTGAGGCCCCTAAAGGTAAAGCAATTC
>JAJPUD010028949.1:0-14265 GCA_023553655.1 Myrmecobius fasciatus
AAGAAGAAAAGGTGAAAAAAAATAGAAGAGAGAAGAGGGGAGAAAAGAGAAGGGAAGGGGAGAGGAGAGGAAAAGAGGAGAGAGGAGAGAGGAGGGGAGGGTTGAAGAGGAGAGGACTATTCTCTGGGCTTGGCTGTTTGGACAGTTCCGGTCCATCTAGCGGCACTGTTGCCCACCGGGCGGCTCTTCTCCCCATGACCCCCCACGGGGTGGGGCCAGCCACTTTGCTAAGATCTAGCCGGATTCGTCCGATCGACCTGGTTGGTGACCATGGCGGAACGGGAAAGGCCATCAGCTTGGCGGGAGCTGCTCTTGCCAAAGCCAGGCAAGCTCTTGGGGATCTCTGCTCCCTTTTCTGTGAGTCCACTAAGTACCCCCTTAGTAAGACGGTCCGGGACTTTGCCGGAGTCCAATCTCGCTGGCCTGGAGCGTGCAGGCTCGGCTCCCTTGCCTATTTGAAAATCCAGCCATTTCACTAGTCCTGCCCTGGCTCTCCCCAGTATTTGAATGTTTCGATTCGCTTCACTTTGAGTCAATCCTGTAAGTGCCTATCGCGTGCCCGCGACATGCCGGGCACCGTGCCTATCGCGTGCCCGTGACGTGCCGGGCACCGTGCCTATCGCGTGCCCGCGACGTGCCGGGCACCGTGCCTATCGTGTGCCCGCGACGTGCCGGGCACCGTGCCTATCGCATGCCCGCGACGTGCCGGGCACCGTGCCTATCGCGTGTCCGTGACATGCTGGGCACCGTGCCTATCGCGCGCCCGTGACGTGCCGGGCACCATGCCAGGCGCTCGGGACGCGAAGACAAAAGCTCGCCTTGCTCACTGGCAGCTTTTTGTTAGAACGCCGGGCTGAGATGTGGACATGTGAACTCAGAGGTCCCCGGATGAGACAGCATAGCCTGCTGGACAGAGCCCTGGCCCTGAGTCAGGAAAACTCAGCTCCCCTGGGTGTGTACTAGCTGTGCAGCTCCAAGCGAGCCCTGTGCTGTTTCGATGCCTCAGTTTCCTCCTCTGTAAGATGAGGGGGCTGGATGAGAGAACCTCAGGGGTCTTTTCTAGCTCCAAATCTGTGATCCTAGGATCCTCCTCTTACTCTTTCTGGAAAGACGCGGAGAAACAGAAAGGAGCAGAAGATACCACCAAGCTCGGGCCACTACTTGTGTGAAGGGTGCATTGAGTTCAAGGGCTCAGCTAGTGGGCTATTTTGTGCAGAACAGAGACATTGTGAGGGAAAGTCAAATGGACTAAGTCCAGAAAGGGAGGATTGTGGGTAGCTCAAATGGCCTGGTGAAGGAGCTCATGTTTTACCTGCTAGGCAGTAGGGAGCCACTGAAGGTTTTTTTTTTTAATATGAGACTGAGGTACTCAGAACTGTGCTTTAGGGAAGGGTATTCTGACAACCTTGTAAATGATGGATTGAAAAGGCAAGAGCCTAGAGGCTAGGACACAACTTGGGAGGCTGTGACGCAACTTGGGAGGCTGTGACCCAACTTGGGAGGCTGCAATGCAACTTGGGAAGCTGCTACAATGGTTCAAACGAGAGGGGATGAACAAAATCCTTCCCGGCTACCATCATCAGGTATAAGAGCATCCACCATGGGAGGAGGAAACAAGAGAAAAGGGAGTAGATGCAAGAATCAACAAGATGGGGCAACTGATTGGCTATGTGTGTGTGGGTGGGGTAAGGGAAGGAAGAAAGGAAGGGAAGGAGGAAGAAAGAGGGACCTTTCCCAAGCCTCCTGGGAAGAGCAGACTTTGTGGCGCTGGGAGCACAGCCCAGAGGTTTGGGTGGTTGGGCACAGTACCTCAGTGGGAAACTGAGGGAGGGGAGAATGGGGTGGTAAAAGACTGGAAAGTGACTCAGGGAGAAAGACACTATTCAGGTCCTCCCCAGTCGGGAAGAGCTGCACGGATGTCACTCTACGGGCCTCAGTCCTTCTCGAGCCGGGGCTCGGGCTGAGGGGGCGGGTCGCGGCAGCCGGTGGCGCAGGCTTTTTGTGCCTTTCTGGGGCTGCTTGGCTAATTGCCTCTACAGACTGGAAATGCTTTTGTCTCTTTGTGTCTCCAAGCCTTCCATTAGGGAAGCGGGAGATGGCGGGCCGGAAGCGATCCCTTCCACAAGTGATCAGAGGGTTCTGGGGCCAGACTCCACCATGGCTTGTCAGATGCTGCCATCGTTGAAGGCCCTATTTTAATCTGAAATGGATTCTCTCCAATGGGCGGAGGGTAAGTAGTTATTAATCCTTTGACTAAGGGAGGGAAGTAACGGATCTGTCACCGCCACGTTTCCCTTTGGAAAAGGATGAATTTCCCCGAGCAGAGTGACTGGCGGCTCTCAGAGCCAGGGGACGGCCCAGATTTGGGGACTCCTTTTCCTCTCCTGGGTATGACTGGCACTCTGGAAGCACCTTTACCCTCCTGCTGGTTTGGACCTGCAGTGAAGCTCTCCTGGGAAGAGCTGCACGGGGATGGCGCAAGGGATGCACGGGGATGGTGCAAGGGATGCACGGGGATGGTGCAAGGGATGCACGGGGATGGTGCAAAGGATGCACGGGGGTGGTACAAGAGATGCACGGGGATGGTGCAAGGGATGCACGGGGATGGTGCAAAGGATGCACGGGGGTGGTACAAGAGATGCACGGGGATGGTGCAAGGGATGCATAGGGGATGGTGCAAGGGATGCATGGGGATGGTGCAAGGGATGCACGGGGATGGTGCAAGGGATGCACGGGGATGGTGCAAGGGATGCACTGGCTGAAGTAAAGAGATCCTTGGAGGATGTTCCCTTCCAAATAGAACATTCCCAAGGGTGCGAACCATCATTTGGCTAGGAGGAGCAAAGGAGTCTATACCTTTGGCTAGTGTGGAGAGAGGTGCTCGTTAGGCTTCTGCCTGAGTCAGTCTCATTCTACATTCTGGCTCTTTCTGCTGCTGTGCTCTCCTCCCTATTGCCACTTTGGGAAACCATCAATTCTTTGGGAAGATCCTCTCTCTCTCTCTCTCTCTCTCTCTCTCTCTCTCTCTCTCTCTCTCTCTCTGCTGAGACAATTGGGGTTAAGTGACTTGCCCAGGGTCACACAGCCAGGAAGTGTTAAGTGTCTGAGGCCAGATCTGAACTCAGGTCCTCCTGACTTCAGGGCTGGTGCTCTATCCACTGCACCACCTAGCTGCCCCTGGATTCTCTCTTTTGACACTCACTTTCCTCGAGGGCTCAGCTGCTTTTGTGGCCCAATCCACATCCCTAACCCCGACTTCTCCTTTGGGTACCAGTGGTTTAAATATTTCCTCTCAAACGGACGAGGGCCACCTCAAACTTAACACATGCAAAGCAAAATCACTCTCGTCCGCTCCCATCTTACCCCGTCCCTATCTCTTTCCCGGTCATTGCCTCTTGATACTTTGGACTCGTTTGGAGCGCCTCCTTTTTCTTTTTCCTCACTTCTCAACCCTCTGCTTATCAATTCCTTTATTCCATTTCTGCTTTCAAACATTTCTGTCTTTCTTTTCATCTTCAACGCTGGCACCCTGGGCCGGGTCCCATCATCCAGGCACCTGGATCCAGAATCCGGACGAGGGCAACTAGATTGGCGAAGGGCCTTGGGGCCACGCCATGTGAGGACGGGTTGAAGAAATCGGGGCTGCTTAGACTCTCTGGGGCTGGGGAGAGGGAGTGACGGTGGAGCATGGCAGTCATCTTCAGGGGGCGGGTAGGGCTACTTTAGGAGGGGGTAATTAGCTTCATGCCGCTTGGTCCCAGAGGACGGAAGTAGGAGCAATTAAATTCAGCAGCACTGAATGAATAGAAGATGCAGAGAGATGGATTTTGGCCTCAAAGCGTCCTAACAAATGGGCGTACCAAAAAGCCGGGGTACTGATTTCCCTTTTGCTTGAGGCCTTTGAGGCAAGGCTACATGACCTCTTCTTGGGTCCTCATTCAGGTTTGGGTTGCGCCAGTGGCCGCAATCGACCCTTCCGGTTTGGAGAATCGATGCCGCCTGCTAGAGCTTGAAAATTGCTTAGGGAGCATCCATAGATTTGTTTTTTTACAGATGAGGAAACTGAGACCCAGAGAAGTGGACTGGCTTGCACAAGGTCGCATAGCTGGGCCATGACACAGCTGGACCCATTTTTCACTGATTCTGTATAAATCTTATCTAAGGGGCTCAGATCCAGCTGTGACACACAAGGCAGAGTGGAGAAGAACCCCAATACCCCAAACTTTCCATTGACCTGTATTAACCCATATACATGAAACTCTCTGGACAGAATTTGCATGGCTTAGTCTGTTGGTCTTCCCAGTCTGGCAAAGTGTTAGTAAAGCAGGGGGCTTTAGGTGCCTCATGACTAGATGATACCCAGCCCTGCCCATGGGGACTTTAGGTGCCTCATGGCTAGACCCAGATGTTGATGGCAATCGTGATGACCAGGAAAGGACTGGCTTTGTGGAGAGGGCACAGCAGAGCGCCCACTCTAATGGTGTGGCTCAGGGCCATGTCCTCCTGTCTCGGGAACAGTCTATATCTTAATGGATTTGGTCACTATATCTGGAGACACCTCTGGTGTCCAGTGGCGATGCACCCTCAGGCATGCAGAAGGTAGCCCCGCGTGGGCAGTCAGCATGCACGGCCAAGGAAAAGTCACTTACCATCTTGGTCGTTACCTGAGTCAGCCGGAGACTTGCTTCTACGCACAGGCCCGGGACTCTTTGCTGAGTTCTTTTGGGTCTTGGGAGATGACTTGGTGCCGGTGGTGGCAGCTGGGGCACCTTTCATGACTCGGCACTCTGGGGGGAAGGCATCCAAGTTAGTGGGAGGCAATGTGGCAGAGGTCAGGGTCGGGACACCCAATACTCACTCCATTGCAAGTTCCTGGTCCAAGCCTAGTTGTGATAAAGGACTTCCCCGCCATTATAACTGGAAAGTGGCAGAACTGGGTCGTGACCCCAAATCCAATCTTCTTTCCTGTCCTTTCTCCCCCCTACCCAGCACCCTTCCAAAGCCACCCAAGTGAGCCCACGGAAATCTCAAGAGGTAAAATCACGACAAGGACTACTGTAAGCCATCCGTGCTCACCATTCTCATCCAGGGAAAAGTCATCCTGGGCATAGCGGAATTTTTCAGGACCACAAGCAATAAACACATCATCGTCACCGAAGAAATCATGGAGACAGGTCACCTGTAGAGAAAATGGACACATCTCTGGGCGGTTCTGTTGGTGGGACACACCTGTGGTACTCATGGCTTGCCGGGGGGCAACTGGACGGACCCCAATCTTCCCCGAGCTCTTTAGCTCAAAATGGAGTCACAGAATTTTCAAGTTGGAAGGGGCCTCAGAGCCACTGAGTCCAGTGTACCTGACCTTGTTTCAGGCCCTCCAGTGAGGGGAGCCCACCACTTTCCAAGGCCTCTTGTTCCACTTTGGGACAAATCACAAACTAAATCTGCTTCTCTGATCTCCTTCCACTGCCTAAAAGAAAAATCAAATCCCTCCTCTTCCACACACTAGTCCTCCAAATCCTTGAAGATCCCTAGCACGTCCCTCCCCCAGCCTTCTCCTTTCCAAGGTCAGAATGACGATTCCTTCATCTGCTCCTCCTATGGAAAGGACTTGAGGTCCCTTCCCATGCTGGCCACCCTCCTCTCTGGGTCTTCCAGATTTTCAATCAAGCACTTATCAAGCACCTGCCAAGTGCCTGGAACTGTGCTAATGCTGGAGCAGCCGAGGCAAAGACTGCTGACTCCATACCCAGAATGCTTTCCGTTGTATCACGCTGCCTCTGCCCTGATTTTGGAGGTTTCATACAGACCACACAGATGGCTTCGAGTGCAGGACGGTAGGTGGGAGAGGATCACACTAAGACCACAGGCTTAAACCCAACAGGGAGACCCCACAGTTCCCGGCAGTCCCAAAGTAATGTCTAGTTAAGTTGTGCAGTTGATGTTCCCCTATCACCTCTCACGTGAGTCAAGGGTCAGGGACCCTTGACCCTTGCAGAGATAATACTTGATAGTTTACAAAACATTTCATAATCTATGGAGTGTATTTGCATCCATTCCCTTCTTTTCCTCCTCCAAATGGACCCACGAGAGAAGTAGGGGCACACTTGCTTTATATTACCAAAGAAGAAACTGAATCCAAGAGAGTGGAAGAAATGTGCCTAAACAAGCAAAGGAACCAAGACTCGAAGGGGCCCAACTCACCGTCCAGTGTCTTTTGCTCTATATTTTAACATCAAGAACAGCATACGCCACGACAACGTGTTTGTTTAATCTAATGTGGGGCCTGCTGTGCTCCCGGCTAGGGGAAAAATCTAAACCGCAAGATCAACATGAGTCAACAAACGATGCAATATGGCAGCCAGAAAAAGAGCCAATGGAGGCTTCGGCTGCATTGAGAAAATCAAAGCGGCCAGAACGAGGGCAGTGTTTGTGTTGCTGCCAGCTGCCCTAACTGGCATATATCTGGACGGTGTTGTCGTTAGTTCTGGGGCCAATTCTGAAGGACAGTGACAAGCACCCAGAGGAAAGTCAGCAAGATGATGGCCAACAATTCTGCCCAAGGACCGTTGCAGGACTTGGGGATGGAGATCTCAGAGTAGAGAAAATTTGAGGAGGGGGCATTTCCTGGCTATAGGTCACTCATTGAAAGGCTAGTATGTGCAAGAGGGAATAAGCTTACTGTGCTTGGGTCCCAAGGCATTGCTCGCAGCAGCAATGGGTGTGTGTGTGTGTGAACACCACCACTGCTCTCCAATACATGAAGGATCGTCACAGAGGAGAGGGGATAGACTGGTTTTGCTTGCTTCCTTCCCCTTCCCTCTCAGGCCCAAGGGTCAAAGGGGATGGGAACAGGTTTTCCAGAGGTAGATCTGAGCTCCAGATGGGGAACTTCCCAACAATCAGAGCCATGCTAAATAGAATCGTCTGCCTTGGGAGAGAGTGAGTTCTCATCACCAGCTGTCCTCCAGGAGGCTGGACACGCCCCACCCCTGTCCGGATGTTAAAGAGGGATCCCTATTGGGGTCTACACTGACCTACATGTGATCTAGCTTGGGCCACGGGGAGTTTATTTTCTGTTATCGCGTCTGCTACCATAAGGGTCTGGCACAAATGGGACATTATAGTTCTTTGACCGCATGACAACTGAATTTCCAAAGGGACTTTCCTCTAGCTCCGTGGTGTGGCTGGTTCTCACGAGCAAAGCCCTTCTTTGAGATGAAAAAACAGCTATTCTACCTTCTTCCCAACTAATTAGTGCTACACCCCACCATCTGCCATGGGCACTGGATTGGGCCATTTTGAAATGACTGACTCATTAGTCCCTTGGATCATTAATCCCTAGGATTTGAGGATTTAATAGTGGAAGGGACCCTAGGGGAATCTAGTCTAGTCTCTTAAATTTACAGAGGGGGAAAATGAGAGCTGGGGAGAGGAAGGTCCCATAGCTAGTGAGTGCCAGAGCCTAGGGATTGGGACTTGGGGCCTCTGCCTCTCAATCTAGCTGCTTGTTCTCCCTGAGTCTTCTCTTCTCCTCTCCAGGCTATGGAGCCACCTTCATTTTTCCAGTCTTATCTTCCACTGCTTCCCTTTCCCCAGAGTCTGTGTTCCAGTCAAAGGGAAGGACAGGCACAACTGGTGTTGGCTGCCCTTTCAATCACCTGTACCCAGAGAATACTCTGGCCTTTGTCCCGCCTGCCTAGTTGCAGACCCCTGCTCCACATTGACTTGTGGGTAATGGGGTTTCTAACCCTTAGTTCAACTGCCTCCAACCACAAACCCCTCTTGCTTTTCAATACTGGGCCTTGCCCGGCCAGTCCCACTCAGTGGCCTCCCATGACCTAGCGCGCCGGAGTCACTGTCTGCCAGGCTCCTGATCCTGCTCCCGGTGGGCTCTCTAGTCACTTGGAAAAGCTAGCCCAACAACATCCTCAGAGAGTGCCCTCACGGGGATCAGCATCAGCCGGAAAAGTAGGAAGGGCATTGGATCGCTGCGTTGGAAGGCACAGCACCGGTAGCCGATTCCCAACTTTTCCACTCGCTACCTGCGGGACCTTGACAGATCGTTTTCCCTCTCTGTGCCTCAGTTTTCTTCTCTATAAAATGAGGGGGGTTGACCAGTCAATTATTAGGTGTCTCCTACGTGCCATGTACAGTGCTGAGTGTTGGAGATACAAAGAAAGCCGCGTCTTCCTTCTCCTCCCGGCCCCATCCGTATCGAGCCCGGCCCAGCGCTGGGCCATTTGTATAGGGGCGTAAGGGGAACATAATGGAATTGACCCGATCAATATTCTTGCAACGGGGACGGGAGATGCTGAAAGCCCTCCGGACCCCACAGACACACCGACTGCCGCCTTCTGCAGTCACAGCCACTGCACTACTATTGTCCTTTGCCAGAATTGGGGGGCCCGAGGGGGACCGATCATTTCCCTCCTTCTTTATCCTCTCAGGAAAGACTGGCCAATCCAACCACACATTTGCCACGGTGATGTTCCCCCCCACGCAGGCAGCATCCTGCGTCAGCCAGGCCCAGCCCCTCCCTCCTCCCCGCTCTGCGGCTGAACCACTGCAGTCTCTCAGACAAAGACTCCGATGGCAACTATCTCAGTGACCTCATCGGCGGGCGGCGGGCGGCGGTTGAGGTGGCAGTAGCAGCACCAGCGTGGAGCAGCCTGATTAGCATCTCAACAGAGCTCCAGTACTGGTCAGGGCCTGGGCCTCTCGCTCCATTCAGTCTCCCTCCTCCTTAGCCACAGTCCCATTGAAAGAGGTCAATCTGCCCAGCCCAGCATGCTGAACCCCCGTGAGCCCTTGGGTCATTGTTAGTCCTCCACAGGGCAGGCCGGGCCAGACCTGCCTGACTTGGGTTGGGCTTGGGTGGGCAGGGGCCTGACAGCCAGCTGGCCTTTCCCACAGTAGGCTGTGGTGCCAGCTGGCAAGAGTGGAATTGCTGCCCTCAGCGGGGCAGCAGGCTTGCCCTGCATGGGCCAGGCCCCCATCAGAGGGAGCAGTTATTGTTGTTCAGTCATTTCAGTCATATCTGACTCTTTGTGACTCTCTCTGGGGTTTTCCTTGGCAATGATACTGGAGTGGTTTGCCGTTCCTTCTCCAGCTCATTTTAGAGATGAGGAAACTGAGGCAATCAGAGTTAAGTGACTCGCCCAGGGTCACACAGTTCGGAAGTGTCCGGGCCCACCTTTGAACTCAGGTCCTTCTGACTCCAGAGATGGCACTCTGTCCACGGCAGGTCTAGGTGGCAGTCCCAGAGGGAACAAAGCCCCACAGAATAGCTTGGCCATAGTCAGTGTGTGAAGGGCCTCTCAAATGCAGGGAGAGCTACCTCCAAGCCAAGAATCTGGACCCTGAAGAGCTCGGCAAAAGTAGTCAGGTCAGGGGGACCTGAGTGCAGATGGTTCCAGATCCTCCTCTGGGATCTCAGGCCCAGGAAAGGCTACCAGGGCTCCTTAAGCTTCCATGAGGAAACGGCTGGCAGTTAATCTCAGGGCACCTATGCTGATGAGGAAGCCCCTCAAGGGGCAGGGAGCAGAAGCTGCAATTCAGGAAACGAGTCTTCATTTAGGGAGATCAGTGTCCCACTGGCCACCGGCCCAGGGATTCCTGTCCTTGGCTGCCCCTGGTCCTGGTCTACTGTTATGGGCCCATATTATTGAGCGCTGACCTTAGGGTGCAGAGAGTACGGTGCAGCAGGCTCTGGGTTGAATTTCCATTCACCTCCCCAAAAATGGGTGAGTGGGTACTCTCTGCATGGTCCTACAGAAAATAGTTGGCCATGTTCTCTCGTCTTACAAATAGGGAAACTGAGACTCAAAGGTATTTAAGACCATAGATTCCTCAAACTGGCATCTGGGCCCTTAGAGACCCTATAAAATGAGTCCTCATTTTATAGATGAGCAAACCGAGTCCCAGAAAGGAGACATAATTGGTTCAGAATGATCAAGGTACTATGTCAAAGAGCGTGGATTTGAATCCAAGCCCCAGACTCCCAAACCAGTATCTTTTCCTCTATTTCTTGTCTATAGCACACAGCCTCTCAAGAAGCCCCCAAGGAGGCTTCACACTCCATAGGACAGATTTGCTCTTTTATTGGGTCCTTTTCTACTCTCAGGGCCATTGATCATTGTGTATCTCGTGCTCCTGTTGCCCCATTTACCCAACGGTCCCCGTCTTCATTCGAGACCACTAACAGATCAAACCAACATTAAGTGAGCTTGGGATAATATTAACTTGTACTTGGGTGGGCTCGGACTCCCTGGGGCTGATTCATATCGCTTTCTAACAAATGGTGATACTTGATCTGTTGCTCCCAGGGTGGGGGGCATTTGGTTTAGAATAGAAGTGTCGGGGGGGGGACTCTAGGCTAGATAGAACGAGCCCTGGCAGGTAGACTTCCTGGATGCTAGAAGACCAAACCCAAAAGAAAACAAATGCTTCAGTTTCAGAAATCCTCCCCTAACCCCCCCCCATGATGGGGGCATCACGTTCTCTTCTGAACTAGGGACCAATCGTAGCCTCTGATGTTCCCAGAGCCTGTCCTGCAGACAGCTACATGGGGGACCTAAATTCATGGCATTGACACCTCCCAGGATTATAGAGCAGAACCTAGGACGCAGCGCGTATTTCTGGTCAGCTAAAATGAGAATCTTGGACTTGGTGGTCCAAAATCTCCTCACTTTGCTGCTCCTTACGTCACACTCTTGCCTCTTCCCAGGTTTTTGGAGTGCTAGCTCGGTGGTCTTTCCATCCCAAACTACCACTGCAACTTTGAACCAAAGAAAAGCTATCGGCTCAGAGCTGCAAGAAGGCATTGGACGCAGAAGGATGTGGGCTCGCCTTTCCTTTTGATGACATCGCACAGACTTGAACGTTTGGGAACCAGTGTGGAAAACCAAAAACATTTGGTTGTTTTTTTTTTTTTTTTTAGCTCAGAGACCTATGATCCTATGACGTGATCTTGAAAAGTAATTCAGGAAGGCACCGGGCCATTGTCAACCTCACTGCCAAAACCATTTTCAATAATTCCATCATTTGTTCATCAGATTCATTCGTTTTCTCACCCAATTTCTCCCAGGCTCCCTGTCTCCTCCCAAGCCTGGTGAACAACCTCCCAAAGGCTTTCTTGGCCACAGGACCTGGATTTTTCCATTCCCTGGCTTTCCCTGACACTACCTTGAGAGGCTGGCTGTGTTCAGCACCATGGACAGTGCCTCTGGGCAGCAAACTAGTCTCTGGAATAGGCAGCCAGCCAGTGGAAGCTGAGGACCATTCCCTGTCAGGACAAAGCATCAACTGTTTCTCAAGTTCTGGCTGGAGGCAGATCCAGTAGAACTGGGGTGGGGGAGTTGAGGGGGATCACCCACCTTTTGGAAACTACAGAAATTTCAGGGAGGGGGAAGACCCAGGTCATTTCAGATTTTTAATGAAGCTGTGACACTTAAGGCAGAGGCTGGGTTGAAATCTAGCTGGGAGAGGCAGTGGAGTATAGTCTGAAGCCCCAGATTTGAATCCCAGCTCTGTCACTGCATGATGGGAAACGTCCCCTTCCTCTCTGGACTTCCTTTTTCACCTCTGTTAAATGAGGGGGCTGAAATAGACTCTCTCGAAGCTCCTTCCAGCTTTAAATCCAGTGACTCTGAGAGCCATACTCAGCCCACCGGCCAGCGAAGGCCTCTACAGACTCTGTAGGAGGGCAATAAGTAGTAGCGGGTATTCAGCAGCCTGGGAGTCCAGGTCCCCGGAAGGCCTCCGCAAAATCCTCACCTAAATGCCTTCATTGGCTGCTGGTGACGGCTGCTAGGGCCAGCCCGAATGACTCGGTTTGGTTCAGCTTTGGCTTAGCTCGGCTTTGGCGGAGGGGCTGCAAGCCAGAACCTTCCTATACCCAGCTAGGAGAAGGGAACGGAGGGCCAGTGAAACCGGCACCTCAGAGTCTACCGAGAAGAGAAGGAAGACACAAACCAAAACCAGCGAGTTCTTGGGCAGTAGGTAGAAATGGTGAGGTCTTGTGGCCTTCCAAATGGCCAGCCAACCCCAAGTGCCACCATGGCTCCTCAGAGACCATCAATCTCAACCCCCTCATTCAACAGAGGAGGAAGGAAATAAGGCGTGTGTGTGTGTGTGTGTATGTGCATGTATGTATATGTTTTGTGTATATGTGTGTATCACAGATACTAGCGGTAAGGCTGTCCGAGCTCACACAGTAAGACGGGGCACTAAGGGTTAGAACTCCAGTTTCCTCACTTCACTGCTCCATTTTGTCACACTCTTTCAGAGTCCTAGGTCAATGGTCTTTCCATACCAACCTATCACTTCAGCTTTAAACCAAAGAAAAGCTATTGGCTCAGAGCTGCAAGAGGGCACTGGACACAGAAGGGTGTGGGCTGGCCTTTCCTTTTGGGACATCGCACAGACTTGAACTCTTGTGAACCGGTGAGGACACCGATGTGGATCTCCCTAATTAGCAATTCTCTACAATGATGGAGGTTCTGCATCCCCATCCCTGCCCCTTCTGTGGAACCGTTGGCCACGTCACTACGGGGGATCTCCCCGACATGTTAGAGATTTTCCTCATTGTTTTCCTGCTCTCGTGACAATACCACTGGCACACTCCGGTGACCCATCTGCTATGCCTGCCCCTTGACGTGTTTTCAGCTCGCCATTTTCGTGACTCACTACGATACGCAGCAATGGCAGAATCTTGGTATGGGCCTTTGTTTCCACGACAAGGTTGGGGATCATTGGAAGAGCCCTGCAATTTCCTGAAGGCAATCTAGCCTGCTTTCATCCTTCTTCTCAAGTGGGGGGTCAAATTCATTGTCCATCCTTACTGTCTCCCACAGGGACACAGAGTGATGGCCAACGTTTATGGATTGTCCATCCAAATGTATATTATCATCTCAGCAATCTCCCTTCTTTACACTCACTACACTCACACACCACTAGGGTCTACACATGTTCCCACCTTGACTATATTCTCCGTACTTCTTCCAGGAGGCTTAAGGGCAGCTAGATAGTACAATGGATAGAGCACGGGCCTTGAAGTCAAGAGGATCTGAATTCAAATGTGGTCTCAGCCATTTAACATTAGCTGTATGACCCTGGGCAAGTCACTTAACCCCAACTGCCTTGTCCCCCAAAATATTCTGGGGTTTGACCCAATCAGCACAATGTCATCCACAAACAGGAACATAAGAAGAACCTCACCATCCACAGGGAATCTCTCTCCAACTTGGACCCTGCATTCGATCTCCTCCTTCACATTGGCGACCATATCTAGTTTTAGATAGCTCTCCATTTTGTATCTTCTCTGATGATTGGATCAAAGAGTCATTTGTGGACCCCCTCTGGGGCCCCTCCCCTAAGTAGAATTCATACTCCTGGTTTGAGTTCCAAAAAGGCACCTGCTATTTTTAATACTAAAGGCTCTAGAGATCCCTCTGAGGGGCTGGGCTTCTGGCACTCCTTCTCCATCAACCAAGGGTCAATGGGCTAATTAGTTTTTATAAAAAGTATTCACTAAGAAGGTAATAGTGAGAATGATTCCCTATCTTCCCCCACCTCCAAAAAAGCCCCGGGGCTCTCTCCCTCAAATATACAAGGTTCCATGGGAAGAGGAGGCTCAAGCCCAGAGTACAATAGCAAGGAGGCACTTAGGTGAGCTATACACATGAGACAGAGCAGTATACAACTCCCAGAAGTCCTTTCTGAAGTCTCCATTTGATATTGTGTGCTATAAGGGATCATTGTGCCCCTCAATATAATTATCCACACTTGTATCACTCTGGCCCAGGCTGGATGCATTGTCTCCTACTGGTCCGCTCTCTCTGATGACTTTGTTAATGGGGAGGGGGAAGAGGGAGGAGGGAGAGAAACTCTCCTTCTGTTGAGAATGATTTCCTCTGAGGAGCCTCTGTGGTCCTCAGCTCTTCCACCACTGGCCTGATTCACTGTGACTTGACAGACTAATGTTTTTATATATAGGTCCAGAGGGGTGTGTGGCTCTGTCAGTCAGTCACAAAATGTTGCCTGTATGGTATCATATTGGCAACCCTATAGGGTTTGTCCATGGTCTAAAGCCCCAGAAACTCCCAAATTAGGGGTTTATTCACCTATTTGGAGATTTCTTTCACTGCTTAGTGCTCTGTTGGCTGATGAATTCAAGTGAACTATCTGAGACTACTGTGATCATATTAGGATGGGCTTCCCTGATCTCCTGCATCAAATGGGGCTCTTTCACTTGAGCTATCT
>JAJPUD010028950.1:0-14264 GCA_023553655.1 Myrmecobius fasciatus
TTATCAAACTGTGCATACCCTTTGACCCAGCAGTGTTTCTATTGGGCCTATATCCCAAAGAGATCTTAGAGGAGGGAAAGGGACCCACATGTGCAAGCATGTTTGTGGCAGCCCTTTTTATAGTGGCTAGAAACTGGAAACTGAAGGGATGCTCATCAATTGGAGAGTGGCTGAATGAATAAATTATGGTATATTAATGTTATGGAATATTATTGCTCTGTAAGAAACGATGAGCAGGACAATTTCAGAGAGGCTTGGAGAGACTTGCATGAACTGATGCTGAGTGAAACGAGCAGAACCAGGACATCATCATACACAGTAACAACAATATTACATGATGATCAAGTCTGATGGACATGGCTCTCTTCAACAAAGAATTGTCTCAAAGTAGTTCCAATTGTTCCCTGAAGAAAACCATATACACCCAGAGAGAGGGATATGAAATATGAACCACAGCACAACATTTTCATGCTCTCTATTGAGGTTTGCTTGCATTGTGTTGCCTTTCCCTGATTTTCTTTTTTTTCTTGTAGATAGGATTTTTTTTGTACAACTTGTCAACTATTATTACATTATTCACATGTAGTGGACTTCCTGCCATCTAGGGGAGGGGAGGGGACTGGGGTAAAAGTTGTAATGGAGAGCTTTGTAAAGATCGATGCTGGGGAACTACCCATACATATGTTATACAAATAAAAAGCTTTAATAAAAAAAATTAAAAAATTAAAAAATAAATATCTTTTGAAAATGTACCTTTATTGAATAATATGTTCAATGGGTGGTCTGATCAGAAATTAATACAGTAGGACTAAGGTTTCCTTGTTATATATATACTAAAAATAAAACTATATATTTCTTTCATGAGGGGGAAGGGAGTCTGATTTAGTGAACTGTTGACTCATTGAAATCTCACTAAAATGTCAAGAATCTTTTTTTTTTTTTTTATAAAATTGATGTCTTTTGCTAAAAGACAAAACTTTACATTCACCCTACTTATTAAGATAGCATTTTTAATCTTATCAACACACATTATCGTTCCTGGTTTTGTTTCATCTACATCTTTGACATGGCCACCATCTATTTATGTCTTCATCAAATTTGTGTTCTAAAAATGTATTGAAGTCCAGATATTCAACTTCTTCCAAATCCATTCAGTATTACTAGTATGTAATTGATACCTTTCTACCTTGTCATAAAGGAAGGGCAGGAGACTTCGATAAATGCTTTGCTGAAATGTAGATATGTTATGTTGAAAGCATTTCCCTATCTATCAGTCTAGCAATTCTGTCAAAAAAAAAAGGAATATGAGGTTAGTCTGGCATGACGTATTCTTCATTAAAACATGCTGAATTTTTTATGATCACCACTTCCCTTGATTTTCTTTCTTTTTTTTTTGCTCATAAATCATTTTATTTCAACCTTTAATTAAGTTACTTCATGTCAAATTACAATTGCAACCAACTTAATTGACTCATTAGTTCATTTCCCTGTAGCTAATCCTAACTGAGGGTTTTATGTTTGTTTTACTGATGCTTTACGTTAACATCATAGTTATTTCCAAATATATCCCTTCCTGCATTTAACCTATTAAGCCTTTCAGGATTTCTTTTTAAAATAGTTGATTAAATCTAACAATAGATCACATTTAATGATATACATAAATTCCATATATATAGTCTTTCATCTCCCCAAGAATAGGAGAGATGCACATTTTCTCATTTTTCCTAATTTCTTCTCCTGAAATGGTATTGTATTAAATTTATGTACTAGAATTTGTTTAATCAATCAACAATCATTAAACACATTGTTTCCAATTCTTTGAAAACATGAGAAATTCAGTTAAGAATCTTTTTGCAGAGAAAGATAAGTACCGATAGGGAACTAAGGATTTATGTCAGTCATATATGTGCCATATGCATAACATTATATGTATGCATATTTAATGTGTTAAATATACATGTGCAATATATATTATAAACATATATATGTGATAAAGAGTTCACCACATGAAAATCCTTTAAATAATAGAAAACAACTATCATTCCTATTATCTGCTTCTTATATTCCCCCAATTTTTACTTCTTTATGGTAAGCATCCTTAGAGCCTTCAATGGATCTTCATATGAAATTATTTTGAGTTCCCTCAAACTTTCAAACTGAACAGACACATACACACATAACATACACACAAACATACACATATCTCTATGTCTTTTCCTCTTCTTCTGTTCTCTTTTACTTAGTGATCTTAGGAGCTCTTATTAGTGGTGGGGGAAATATCTTTTCTAAACTGATGATTTACCATTCTACTTATCTGGTCTTAACTACTTCTTTTCTATGCTCAAAAGGCTCTCAAAATGCATACTCTTTGATTCAGCAGTGTCTCTACTGTGGTTGTATCCTAAAGAGATCTTTTTTTTTTAATTAAAGCTTTTTATTTCAAAAACATATGCACCAGTAGTTTTTCAACATTGACCCTTGCAAAACTTTCTGTTATGCAATTTTCCCTCCTTTCCCCCACCCCTCTCTTAGATGGCAGTTAGTTTAATACATGTTAATTATGTTAAAATGAATGACAAATCAAATATTTGTATACATATTTATACAGTTATCTTGCTGTATAAGAAAAATCAGATCTACAAGGAAAAAAGAAAACATGAAATGAACAAAATGCAAGCAAACATCAACATCCTCCAATTGATGGGCATCCATTTGTTTTTGCCACTACAAAAAGGGCTGCCATTTTTTTGCACATGTGTTTCCCTTTCCCTCCTTTAAGAGAACTTAAAGGAAGGAAAGGGACCTACATGTGCAAAAATGTTTGTGGCAGCCCCTTTTGTAGTGGCTAGAAACTAGAAATTGAATGGATGCCCATCAATTGGAGAGTGGCTGAACAAGTTATGGTATATAAATGTCATGGAATATTATTATAGAGATGATCAACAGGATGATTTCAGAGGTCTGGAGACACTTTTTGCATTTTTTCTTGTGCAGCATGATATTTGTAGAAATATATATAGAGAAATTGCACATGTTTAAAATATGGATCACTTGGGGAGGTGGTGGGAAGAAAGGAGTGAAAAAATTTAGAACACAGAGTTTGTAGGGGTGAATATCAAAAATTACCCATGTATATATTGTGAAAACAAAAAGCTTTAATTAAAAAAAAAGAAAAAATAAAATGAGTATTTTCCCCTGACACTGTATTGACTCGTGCTGATTTATCACAACAAATTGGCTTGCCACTTATTCATTCCCACACTCTAAATGGGTTTAGAAGTTTAGAGGAACACACCTCTATTTCTGTAAAAATGTCTCAAAAGTCTTACTTGCAAACTTTCAGAGGCCACAGCATTTCTCTTCTTCATGGCAATGGGAATACGTCATTATAGTAATTTTATGCTAATTTAGTGATATACTCATGGGTTTATTATTTGAGAAGTCCCCAAAAAAGTGTGATCATTTTCTAGCATGCTCCCTAACTTTTTGCTTTTCTGTAGTGAAACAAAAATAAGGTATTTTAAAGTTTGATAATTAAATTCAAATCCTTTTTCATTTATATAAATGCATTTGCATACTTTTGAGTAGTAGATAAATATGAATTCTTATTATAATTTTATCTCACCAAAGAAAAGAAAAGCTCTAATTCTTAATTAACTTTATATAGGGAGGCTTATGACTACATCTTCAAAATGATATGTTAAAGATGAAATGATGCTTTTAGTCAATGATCTATTCTTCCTAGTGAAAACTTGTTCTTAATATTTTGTACTCTACAACATAAAGTCATCATATTTGTTATCTCAATTTCATAAATTCTGAATATTGGCATAAAACTGTGTTTGCTAATGAAGAAACAATGATTATCTGTCCTATGGTTCTTCTAATGTGTTCATTAACAATAAAGTACTAATCAGCTGTAGACAAATTGAATAATTACTGAACATATGTTAAGCATTTTATATGTAATATAAAAAGTGTATATATGAATATTTTTCTGCTTTCAAAAAGAATAATTCTGAGCTCATTATCATTAGATATAGTTTGTACATTTTTGATTTTCTCAGAATAATGGAACACAACTGCTTTTTTCTTATACCCCAATGGCAAACCCATGGCCTTGAAAACTAGATCTATGAAAATTAGGCAATGCTACCCAGCCCTACTTCTAGCCCTCAGTGATGCAATTACTGTGAAAAAGGGGCCTACTTTCCTTGCCACACTCAATCCCAACTGCTTACTTCTCACAAACTGGCAAAAATGTATAAAAGTCCTGGGAAAAGCCTTGACCTCTGGACCAGTGGTCCTTCTGGCCAAAGTCCTATATCATCCTATCGGAATTAATTCTCTACTAGAAATTAGCCTAGCAATAGTTTCTATTATGTGGATGATGCAGGCCCTACATCCACCCCCCACACTCACAAAATGTTTCTTGAAATAAAAGTACTTGCATTATCAAATAGTTCAACATGAGAAAATGATATAATTTTATTAATGCAAATAGAATTAAAGAAAAGAAATAGCTATCTACTTTGCTGCTCAGACAAAGAACTTTGGAATTTTTCCATATAATATCAATATTTAGCTGTTTGATGTTTTCTGTACCTTAGAATATGAATTCCTTGAGATCAGGGACTCTTGTTTTTATTTTTGTTTTTGTTTTTTCATTTGTAACCCAATTGTTCAACACAGTGTTTTTCATATAGTAATCTACATAATAAATACCTTTTCATTCATTCAAATCTCCTGTCTTTAGTGTCTTCTTCATTTCCTCCCTTAATCCTTTCTGTCCTCAATCACTCAAATGATCTTTCATATCAATTTTTAAAATTTTTCTTTTACTAAAGCAACAATGGATTAAAACCACATGCCCAAATTCTTCTTCTTGCATTCAAGTAGGAACCACTATAATTATATCAAATCATGGAATCTCTACATTGGAAGTGTAGTCATCACTTGCCTTGAGTGAGAGTCTTCTTTGCAATATCTGTGAAAAGTGTTCCTCAAGCCAATACCCAATGATCCCTCATGAGAAGGAAACTGCTAGCATTAAACCCAGTCCATTTCACTTTGTGATGCAATGGCACTAATTTTTTATACATATATATTCATATTTGAAGATAGCTATCATACTTCCCTATGTCTTCTCTATCTAGGTAAATTATACCTTTATTTCCTTTAAATTGTCATCCAGTAGTATCATCCTAGTTGCCCCTCCTGTTCAGTTTATTAATGAAATTCCCAAAATATGGCATCTGTAAGTAAATGCCTTAACCAGCTATGGTATATCCAGGGCTAGTTATAGTGTGGCCTCCCAAATTATGAATTTTTTTCCCTTAAGTATAAGACTTAGTTTACTCCATCAATGTTGATTCATATTCACCTGATAAGCCACTAAATTTCACCAAAGGCTTTTTGTCATGAAAACAATAAATGTCATTACCCAGTCCTCCCTAATCTACTTGTGTACCTCACAAAAAAACCCCTCATGCCTAAGTGTCTAAGATTTTATATTTGTCCTAATCAAATCTAATTGTCATATTTGGCTCAACATTATAGCACCTTGTGATCCTTTTTTGAATTTCAATTCTATTATTTCATTTGACAACTTCTCCTCTGTGTTGCCTTCATCTGTCATCAATAAATGAAATTAAAATGTAATACAATTCAAGACCAGATATCATCCCCTGGAATACATCCCTGGAGACCTCTTTTCAAGTTGATTTCAAATCATTAATGTCTAAACTTTGGGTTTGGTTACTGAGCAACTTTGATTTCATCATACTTTACTACTACCTTGTCCAGCTCAAGTCCACATTGCTTCATCTCGAACATATAAATCGTGTCTTTATCAAAAGTAAAATTTATGTAATTAATCAGTCTGGAAAATTATATTTACCAGAATATTATATACCCAGATCTTATTCCCTACAACACCCCATCTGGACCCTGAAATTAAAGCAGACTTATTATACTGTTCATTATGTTATATTTACTCTGCTTCTTCTAATTCTCTTGCCTTTCTTGGTATTTTCCAATATTCTTATAGACAATTTTACTGTTTGGTTTTACCAGAATAATTCTATCTCTGCTAAATTCTTGGCTATATTGTGTGAGAAATATATACATGCATACATTAAATAGACAGAGATAGATAGATAGATAGATGGGTAGATAGATAGATAGATAGATAGATAGATAGATAGATAGATAGATAGATAGACATGCATATGTAGACTTTTATACTTCTTCCCTTAGGAAAAGAAATTAAGAAAGAGGAAGTTTAGCAGTGCTTTTAAGACTCAGAATTAATAATATTGTCCTCTGGCTATCCACAGATGTTTTTTTTTCTCATGTATTGTGTTGAGATTTCATTAAGGTCTGAGAATGGTTAACAAGCAAGTCAAGAATACTCATTAAAATATCAAAATATCATTCCAGAATTTACCAGTTAAAAAGTAAATATATAGACTAATAAATGGATAGAAGACTATACATATATATATATATATATATATATATATATAAAGAATAAATTAATCTTTGGATGGATAGAATGAGCAAAAATATTTTGTAAGCTTTAAATGTAAGTCACTGTCATAAATATTGGATATAGAAATACAAAAGTGTAACAATTCATACTATCTGGAATTAATATTATAACAGTGTAGGTTACAGATATGGGGGCATAGTGTTCAGGAAAACTTGTTTTCTCCTAAAGAGATGGTGAGCAAAATTATAGAACAGATAATTGGTAAATTCTTTCTAAAAGTAGTAGTAATTATTTTGATTTGATTAAAGTTATCCTGTCCATTGAAAGTGGGGGAGGGAAGAGAGTGGTGGTAGTGTAATACCATGTGAAGGTAAAGAATGGCTAGGGTGGAGAAGCCTGATCTTGAAATCATGGAAGGAATTTTAAAAAGAGTGCCACTTCTTTTGGTTTCTGAAGGTCTGGTTTGTATTTTTAAGAAGCAGCTATCATTTTTTTTGGAGAAGGTAGCTGAATTGAAGATGCTTAGTTCTATAGTGGGAATTCAAAAATGAATGGCTTAGTTTCTGACATCATACAATCTATTACATAAGTCACAAAATACTCTTCAAGCTGTCTATGTGACCATCACCATCTACTGTGACCAGATAAGTGTCTTCATCAGAATAATGGGAAAGTAGAAGTTTCAGTAAGCATATTGTAAGGTAAATCCTGTTAGGACATCAATATATTGCATCCACAAACATTTGCATGAATATATTTCCTGACAAAGTATTAGAGGTCAGGTTGTTATAGTCTCCAAATAGGTGACACATTTGTCTCCATTTCCTTTCATCTGCTTTAATTGCTTTGGCTTCCTTGCTCAGAAAGAACTTAATTGCTTTTTTCATTGTGCCAGTTCTACTTGAAATTACCCTCCTGTTTTGTCACTAAGGGAGATGTCGAGCATCTGTTACCACATCATCACCTTTTCTTCTTATGAAATAGCATCTGTAACTGTTGTCACTGAGACTTCTCATTCCATTATGAGCAGAAATAGTAGATTTCTATTTTCAGTGAGGTAATCTGTTGAACTACAGAGTACAGAAAAAAAGTGTGTGCTTATATAGATAGAAAATGTTCAAATTTTGATAATCAATAACTTTCTAAACTTTTGGTGTATCATCTGATGGTCAGCTCTTACACCACTATTATTGATCCATCCCAATGTTGATTTGCACAATCTTATCATTGTTATATTATGCTCTTTCTAGCTCTAGACTACAGAAGCCCATATTCCCTCTTATATCACTTTCATCTCAATTTTAAGTGACATTTACCTTCTTTTTCTTTGGCATTTTGTGATATAAAAGATTTGCTGGATCCATTTTTAAGTATCAAGGTGTCATCAAAAAAAGTTGATATAGGTTTTTTCATCAAATTCAATTGCATCAAGAAAATGAATAGTTTTTGGGAAGAGCTTCATCAAAATGTTCCTCCCCCCTAAAATATATCAACTATCTAGTAAATATATTATGTGAAGCAAAGCCTCTGGTTTTATTACTTTAACCATTAAACATTTGGAGATTAGAATAGCATAAAGTAACATGCTCAAGCTGAGTTCTCAATTTGCTTTATGCTAAATTTCCTATTGTATCAAGGCTTTGAAAATATACAGAGAAAATGAAATTGAAAATCACCACCTTTCTGTGCCTCAATTTTACTACTATCAAAGGAAGACTTTTTACTGTATTGCACAGCTATCTCATGAAGTTGAATGAATAAAGATTAAAACACATATTCAACTTGTTTTGGGAAACATAAATGTCACTATCATTGATAGCTTTGTTTTTTTCTACTCTACTCCTCTCTAAAATACATGTGTTAAGCCTGCATGTATGGGTAGGAATTCCTTATTTGCTTCTTGTGCTTATACAATACTGGGATAAATTAGCTATCTCAACTTCTAAATATTGTGTAGGTCAAAATGTTTTCCAAATCATTACTCAAGAGCACCCATTGAGGAATGTAGTTATACTACTCTGTCATATAATACACTTGAAAAGAACAGTTTGATGCACTAAAAATAGTGATGGATCTAGAGTCAGAGAATCTTGGTTAAAATTATTTTTTTTGTTACTTGCTACTTATACCATTTGGATAGTGACAACACCTCTGAACTTCATTTTCCTCATTTGTATGAAAAAAGATGCCCACCTATCTTCCTACCTCTTTTTCTCTCTCTCTGCCATCTCACCATCAGTCCTTCCTTTCCTTCATTTTTCCTTCTTTCTTTCCTTCCTTTCTTCCTCCCTACCTCCTTTCTTTCTTTCCTTCCTTTCTTCTTTCCTTCCTTCCTTCTTTCCTCCCTACCTACATTCCTTCTTTCTTTCTTTCCTTTTTCCTTCCTCCTTCCCAACATCATTTTTCTCTTCCTTCCTTCCTTCCTTCCTTCCTTCCTTCCTTCCTTCCTTCCTTCCTTCCTTCTTGGCTTCCTTCCTTCCTTCCTTCCTTGCTCCCTTTCTTTCTTCCTTTCTTTCTTTATTCCATCACTTCCTATATACTCTTTGGCAGATTGGAGCTTTCTTAGAGTAGTGGAGACTTCTACAATTAATTCCATTTGATTTCTAGGGGAAAGCCTAATAGGTTTTTCCACAACTATAAATTATATGGATCCTGAACCCCTATCTCTGTGCTTTCTATTCAATAAAGCAATCAATTAAATTTATTACCTCCTAATCAAAAAACTCAAAACAAGAAATAGAAGGTAGAACCAGAATAATTTTAGCATAACATTCCATCCATAGATCTGGATCACATTGTTTCACCAATGTACACACTGGTCTAGGGGAAAGAGAAACAGACTTAAAGAATCATGGGATTAAGAATCACATGCATGAATGCAGGGAAACTGACAAATTGATAATTGTGTTCCATGACTTCTTTCTCCTCCCATCCCGAGAACTGGCCATACAAAAGTTTAGTGAAGGACTTAGCCTTTGTTCTGGCAATGCAACTTTGCTACAAAGTTGGAGTGTTTCCTGGATATATTGCTTCACCATTTAAATGAGATGCTTGACAGCTAGACTGTTCTGTGGCCAAAGCAGTTGATTTCTCTACCGGCCTGAGGATCTCCAGTTTAGGATACTTTAATTCTTTACTGGGTGGGAACAGTCCTTTGTTGCCCGCACTGTTCTTTTACTATGTTAGGTCATTCATTTTTGTTGCTGAGATTTCTTTTCTCTCTCAAACCCAACAGAAATCTGGAGGTAGCAATTTGCTGAATCTTTCCTGATCTGCTCCTGTGGTTAGTTTCTGAAGGTTTTCCACTTCTCAAGCCTCAAGTGGGAATTGAGAGAGAGAGAGAGAAAGACAGACAGACAGACAGACAGAGACAGAAAGAAACAGAGGGACAGAGAGTAAGAGATGGACAGAATTAATATATTTCATTAAATAGCATAAGGCAATAATAGAATATCCCATCACTATTAATTAAGCTGTTGTTATTATGTATATTGATCTCCTGGTTCTGCTTATTTCACTTTGCATCAGTTCATGTAATCTCTCTATGCCTCTCTGAAATCATCATACTGGTTGTTTCTTAAAGAAAAAAAAATATTCCATGACATTCATACACCATAATTTATTCAGCCATTCTCCAATTGATGGGCATCCCTTCAGTTTCCAGTTTCTAGCCACTACAAAAAGGGCTGCCACAAACATTTTTGCATATGTGGGTCCCTTTCCTTCCTTTAAGATCTCTTTGGTATATAATCCTAATACAAACACTGCTGGGTCAAAGGGTATGCACAGTTTGATAACTTTTGGAGCATAGTTCCAAATTGCTCTCCAGAATGGTTGGATCCATTCACAGTTCCACCAACAATGTATCAGTGACTCAGTTTTCCCACTTCCCTTCCAACATTCATCATTATCTTTTCCTGTCATTTTAGCCAATCTGACAGGTGTGTAGTTGTATCTCAGAGATGTCTTGATTTGCATTTCTCTGATCAATAGTGATTTGGAGCACCTTTTCATATGACTAGAAATAGTTTTAATTTCATCATCTGAAAATTGTCTGTTCATACCCTTTGACCATTTATCTATTAGAGAGTGGCTTGGATTCTTATAAATATGACTCAATTCTCTGTATATTTTAGAAATGAGGCCTTTATCAGAACCATTAAATGTAAAGATCATTTCCCAATTTGATGCTTCCCTCCTAATCTTGTCTGCATTAGTTTTGTTTGTACAAAAACTTTTTAACTTAATATAATCAAAAGGGCCTCATTTCTAAAATATATAAAGAATTGTCTAGAATTGGCTAGAAACTGGAAACTGAAGGGATGCCCATCAATTGAAGAGTGACTGAATAAATTATGGTATATGAATGTTATGGAATATTATTTTTCTGTAAGAAACGACCAGCAGGATGATTTCAGAGAGGCCTGGAGAGACCTGCATGAACTGATGATGAGTGAAACAAGCAGAACCAAGAGAGCATTATACACAGCAACAACAATAGAATATGATGATCAATTCTGATGGACATGGCTCTCTGCAACAAAGAATTGTCTCAAAGCAGTTCCAATTGTTCAGTGAAGAAAGCCATATACACTCAGAGAGAGGGATATGAAATATGGACCACAACATATCATTTCCATGATCTCTATCGATGTTTGCTTGCATTGTGTTTCCTTTCTCTGATTTTCTTTTTTTTTTCTTGTAGATTGAATTTTTCTTGCACAACTTGTCAAAAATTTTAACATTATCAACATGTAGTGGACTTCCTGCCCTCTGAAGGAGGGGAGGGGACTGAGGGTAAAATTTGTAATGGAAAGCTTTGTAAAGATCAATGCTGAGGAACTACCCATACATATGTTATACAAATAAAAAGCTTTAATTAAAAAAAACTTAATATAATCAAAATTTTCTATCTGGTGTTCAATTAAGAGTTCCAGTTCTTCTTTGGACATAAATTTATTCCATCTCCACAGGTCTGAGGGGTAAACTATACTACGTTCCTCTAATTTACTTATAATATCACGCTTTATATCCAATTCATGAAACCAGTTGGATCTTACATTGGTATGTGGTGTAAACTGTGGGTCAAGCTTTAATTTCTTCCATATTGGTTTCCAATTTTCTCAACAGTTTTTGTCAATAGTGAGTACTTGACCCCAAAGCTGGGGTCTTTGGATTTATTGAACACTAGATTGCTATAGTTATTGCCTGGTTTGTCCTGTAATCTTATCCTATTCCACTGATTAACTACTCTATTTCTTAATCAGTATCAAATGTTTTTTGATAACTGCTGCTTTATACTATAGTTTTAGATCTGGTACAGCAAGGCCACCTTCATCAGCCTTATTTTTTCCCATTAATTCCCTTGAAATATTTGACCTTTTGTTCTTCCAGATGAACTTTGCTAATATTTTTTTTACATTTGTAAAATAAATTCTTGGGAGTTTGATTGATATGGGACTAAATAAATAGATTAATTTAGATAGTATTGTCATTTTTATTATATTTTTTCAGCCTACCCATGAGCACTTGATACATATGTATGTGTGTGTGTATGTGTGTGTATAGTGTGCCCTATTTAACCCATTCCTGACATGAGTAAATTTTTAGAACTCTAATTCCTCTTCCCCCCATATGCCATTGTATTGGTTGTTCCTCTGCATCTCCTTTGTATATTATAATCACTATTTTCACCTTTTTCTATACAGCAATGCTTTTTAGAATTATCTCATTCTTTCTTTTGAGCTACTGAATTAGTGCTGTCAATCTTAAATATATGGTGTGCATTTCCATGTACAACACACAAATGATTTCTCTATATTAAATTCCTTTAAATTAATATTAGATATTGGCTCTTGTATGTAAAATTTTCTAGTAAGTTTGAGTTTGGTTGAGACAAGTTCCTGAAAATCTTCAAGTTCAACGAATATCTAATTTTTCATTCTATATTATGGATTTTCTTTTCTGATGTAATTGAGGTTAAGTGACTTGCCTGGGGTCACACGCTAGGGAATGTTAAATGGCTGAGACCAGATTTGAACTCAGGTCCTCCTGACTTCAGGGCTGGTGCTCTATTCACTGCACCACCTAGCTGCCCTTATTATGGATATTTTCCCTGAATATGACATTTATGTCTATTGGCCTAATTCTTTTGGTTACCATTATACATTATTCCAGGACCTGCACTCTTTTATTGTGGCTGCTAATAATTCTTATACAATTCTAATCACAGCTCCAGTATATTTCCATTATTTCTTGTTTGTTGCAAAATTTTCTTTTTCATTTGACAATAATATTCCTATATGTTTTCCATGTAAGATATCTTTGAGGAAGTGATAAGTGGATTTTTTTCTATTTCTACTTTCCCCCCATGTTCCATTCTTCCAGGGAAATTTTCTTTGATTATTTTTTGCATTATTTTGTCAAGATTCTTTTTGGTCACTGCTTTCAGATAGTCTAATTATTCTTAAATTTTTCTCTTCTTGATCTATTCTAAGGATCTGTTGCTTTTTCTTATATGATGTTGCATGTTCTGTTTTATAATTTTCATTCTTCTTATTTTGTTTTATTCATTGCTGGCTCTCTAAGAACTTCACTGGCTTCCCCTTGCAAATTCTAATTTTCAAACAATTATTTTCTTCTTTCAAACTCTGTATATCCTTTTTTTAGATGATTAACTTTTTTTCATAATCTTGCTTTTCTTGCATGGTTTTTAAATTTTTTTGTTATTCCCCAATCTCTCTCATTTGATTTATAAAGTCTTTTCTGAATTCTTCTATAAATTCTTTCTGGGCAGGGATTCATTCAATATTATTCTTTGGCGTTGAAGAAGCTTTTTTATGTTTACTTTACTGTTCTCCTTTGAAGATGAACCCCAATGTTCCCTTTCCCCATAGTAAGTTTCTATATTTGGGTTCTTCTTTTCTGCTCATTATTTTTTAAGAAAATGAGAATTATTAGTATAACCAGCTTTAATAGGGGAGTGGAGAAGAATGGTGCCTCTAATTTCACTTCAGCTCTCCCCTCTGCCCTGAACCCAAAAACATTTCTTAGCTTCTTAAGAAATGTGTAGAAAAAATGTAGTTTAAGGAGAAAACCTCTTGGAACAAAGATATCAGGGTTAATGCCTTGGCCTCAAACAACCCACTTCATGTCTCTGAGAGCCTCAATTTGTCCATATATAAAATATTTAATGTCAAACGCTTGTTTTCAATTTCACAGGGTTCTTGTGAGGCTCTCATGGATGAAAAAAATGATTTGTAATCCTTAAGGTCATATTGAAATGACAGCTATTGCTCTTCCCTGAAGCAGTTGCACATTACTCTATAGTATGCAAAAGATAGATAGAAGACATGTAATTGAATAATGTTAGGAGAAGAATCCTAGTACTTTTTTTTTCTAGTCTTGGATATATCATTTCCCATTGCCAACCTTGAACAAGCTCTTTATTTCTTGGGAGACACAGTTATATTCTCTGTAAAATGAGAATAATAACACGTAGTCTTCCAGTAAGTCCTTACTCTGGTACCTTATTGTAGCATTGGATTCTCCCAAGTTATTCAAAGAAAGTGCAGGGTTTAACACATCTATAAGCTTTGAAAATGGGATTACTGAGAAACTTTACAAGTAACAGTAGGTTCATCATTAGAAGGTTGCTTAGGAGGGGGATTATTATGTTTTAGTAATAGCAACTAATACATACCAGGTGTTAAATTATACAGGAGTTGTAATCTATGTTTAGGGATAGAATAACCACATTCATTATATTATA
>JAJPUD010028952.1:0-14263 GCA_023553655.1 Myrmecobius fasciatus
GCAAAGGTCAATGTTGAAAGATCACTCATATGTTTTGCAAATAAAAAACTTTATTAAAAAAAAAAAGAATCAGATTAAGATAAATTTGACAGTTGTGTGTTGTGTTTTAAATGCCATTTCTCCCTTTTTAGTTGGCATTCTTAATCTCTTAAAATAGTGATATAGTGTGGCTGTGGCCATTAAGAATGGACTGGGACATGAATAGAAAGGACGATGCTCATCTACATAGAGATACTTGTTTGGCTAACAGAAAGTTTACAAAACATGAGGTTCTCAAGAAAATGGGAACTATGAAGACCATGAGGATATTGTATGTACCTATAGAGATAGTAGCAGCAATAGAAAACAAAGGCAAGTTCTGGTGATGTTGTAGATAGAAGCAGAAACTGTCTATGGGTACCTAAAGTGGCCTAAGAAAAGAAGATACATACAAAAACTGAGGAATAAGAGGATTCAGAGACTTTGCAAAAAGTGGAAACCCAAATCTTGCTGTTAGTATTATGAGTCTTGTACTGACTGCAAAAATAGATGGAGGTAGGTAATGGAACACTCCCTAGGGACCAGTAATATTGTTTGAAATATTTTGGAAGGAAATCAAACTGAAGATGGATCTATAATAAGGAATCAATTCTATGATACCTCAGGGAGTTGGATGCTTGACATAGAATTATTATTCAATTTCTAATAATTTAAGGAATTGAATAATAATAATCTCCCAGGCATCAGGTTAATAATCAAAGATTATTTCCTTTTATCAAAGCATCCTCAATCAGTTCTATGTTATTAACTCAAAGAGCAATATATGTCATTGAGGAAAATGGAGCTCCCCACAAAAGAAACTATTTTGGTGTTATATTCACTTGACCATTGATACTGTCTCAAGCCATTTCCCCTTTACCAATGTACAATTTCTCCTCTTTTTCACATATTAAGGCCGTTGTGAATCAATTCAGTTCACTTTCTTTCTTTCCTGAAGCTCTTGGCTCTTTATCTTTAATATCACCAATTACACCCAGCAAATCTCAGTCTTGGATCATTTCAACCATTTCCTGCCTTTCCTCCTATAATGCATGATGTTGAATGAAATTTGACAAAATTGAATACCTACTTTGTTGGATCAGCTACAAATGTATGACACAAAATTTCAGCTAGACTCTCACTTTTGCTAGATAATCCCATTATACCTTTTAGCAAGTCATTATTTTACTCATTACAGCAGCTTTTTCAAACTTATTCGTCTCTCTTCAAACCTCTCATGGCTCCCTCTCCTTCCATATCACTCATTCAGCAGAGATACATGTCTAGTATTTTACAGGAAACTTTAGAGAACATATGCCAAAAGTGTGATTATTTTTTTTCTCTCCTAACCTGCCATTCAGATGCCAGCTACCACTTCCTCTCCCTTTGTCCTTGTCTCACATAATGAAGTGTATAACTTTTTACCAACACTTATCCCTCTATTGTCCCAAGTGATTCCATTCTATCTCTTCTAATAGATTTTTTCCTCTGTCACATCCACTCTATCATTCATTTTCAAATTCTCCCTGTCAATAGGCCCATTCCCTATTGCCTACAAATGTGCTTATGTTTCTCTTATTCTGGAATATCCCTGATGTTGTTTTTCAAAATCTCTGCATGCTATCATTCTGAGAAAAGAAAGTGTTCAGGGAATAATAGTATTTCTGATATGAGGCTTATTGAACCCTTTATAGAGCTGATTTCCACCTTTGGATTCTACCTGGCCCACTTAATTCTTACCTGTGTATTCAAGAAACCAGGGTATGTGATGTTGCTACACAGCGGTAAACTGTTTTGGCAGAGATGAATCATGTTAAAAATTACCAGTGATCCCAAATATTTTTATTAGTTAGGGAGGTGTTTATCCCAAGCATATAAAGATTTTCTTGAGTAGATGAGAAAAATATGTTCCAATATCCATGAAGACAGATTAAGTAGATGCTATGGAAAATATCCTAAGCCATAACTAGTTGTCTTGACTTCATCCTACCATGGGACTCTGATGACTCTGGAAGATAGAGAGGTCAATAACTTTGAACGACTCTGTTTCACTTAAATATAATTTATGTATGAATCAAAATATATCACTCATAAAATTTTACCATTTTTATGCATTTCAAAGTCAGTGTGATAGGAAAGTGAAAAAGCAACATGTACTGTTACACTGGGACCAGTAGTCACAACCCTGAGCACAAGTGGCCCAGGCCACAGGGTTGTGCTCTCATTGGAAATAGAAGTAGGACTTGGTAGCCCATGGTTGTCTGAGCATCTTTTAAAAGACAACTGCTGGTACACGAAAAAGGCTAGGAAAGATGTCCTAAAATTTGTCTCTTTACCATCCCTGAACTGTTTAGTACAGCAATACAAATATTTAATCCTGCAATCAACACACACATATGCACACTTACACATGCATGCACACACACACATACATGCACACACAAAGACAGTACAAAAACTATTGCATATTATTTAAGGAAAACTTCCTTTATCACCTTTCTCTTTTTTTATAAATAGGAATGGGTGCTGTATCTTGTCAAAAGCTTTTTCTGCATCTATTGCAGCTTTTTCAAACTTATTCATCTCTCTTCAAACCTCTCATAACATATGATTTCTGTTGGTTTTGTTATTGATATAGTCAATTATAGCAATGGTGTCCCTAATATTGAATCAGCCCTGCATTCCTCATATAAATCCCACTTGGTCATAATGTGTTATCCAGTTCATAAATGTTATCCATTCCCACTAAAGTGGGAATATCTTTGCTAATATTTTGTTTCAATTTTTGCGTCCATATTCATTAAGATTGGTCTATAATTTTCTTTTTCTGTTTTGGCTCTTCCTGGTTTAGGTATCAGTACCATATTTTTGTCATACATAAATTTGGCAGGACTCTTTGTTTACCTATTTTTTCAAATAATTTACATAGTTTTGGAATTGTTCTTTAAATATTTGGTAGAATTCACTTGCAAATCCATTTGGCCATTGAGCTTTCTTCTTAGGAAGTTCATTGATAGCTTGTTCAATTTCTTTTTTTTTCTAAAGCAAGCCTATTTAAGTGAATTATTTCCTCTTTTGAAATTCTGGCAATTTAAATTTTTATAAATGCTCATCAGTTTCCATGAGATTATCAGATTTGTTGGCATAGAGTTTGTTAAAATGAATCCAAATTATTTCTTTAATTTCTTTTTCTTTGGTGTTAAGTTCAGTCTTTTCATTCTATGCTGGTAATTTGTTTTTATTTTTTCCTTTTTTCTAATCAAATTAACCAGAGAGTATCTATCTTATTGTTTTTTTTTCATAAAGCTAACATGATTGCATTAATTAGTTTAATAGTTTTCTTAATTTCAATTTTAACATTCTCTCCTTTGAGTTTCAGAATTTATAATTGGTATTTAATTGGATGTTTTTTTTATTTTTTTCTACCTTTTTAGTTGCATACCCAATTCATTGATCTCCTCTTTCACTATTTTATTCATGTAACTATTTAAAAATAAAAAATATATCCACTAATAAATGCTTTGGCTGCATCCCATAGGTTTTGGTATTTTGTGTCATGATTGTCATTCTCTTGGATGAAATTATTGATTGTTTCTGTGACTTGTTCTTTGAAATATTTATTGTTTAGAATTAGATTATTTAATTTACACTTGGTTTTTAGCCTATCTTTTCCTGGATCTTTATTGAGTATAATTTTATTGCATCATGATCTGAAAAGAAAGAATCTATTATTTCTGTCTTTCTACATTTGATTGTGAGTTTTTTTTTTCTGCCCTGATCCATTATCACTTTTTATATAGGTGCCATGTGCTACTGAGAAAATGGTGTATTCCTTCTTCTCTATATTCAATTTTCTCCAAAAATCTATCATATCTTAGTTTTCTAGAGTTCTATTAACCCCACTAACTTCTTTATTAGTTTTGTGTGTGTGTGTGTGTGTGTGTGTATGTGTGTTTATATTTTTCTAATTCTGAGAGTGGAAGGTTGGGATCTCTCACTAAATAGTTTTGTTGTCTGTTTCTTCTTTTAACTGGCTTAATATATTTTCTAAGAATTTGTATGCTCTTCCCCTTGGTGCATATACATTTACTAAAAATACTACTTCATTGTTTATTGTACCCTTCAATACAATGTAGTTTCCTTTCTTATCTCTTTTATTTAAATCTATTTTTACTTTTACTTTATATGAGATCAGAATTGCTGGCCATGGTTTTGTTTTTTGCTTCTGCTAAAGCAAAATAAATTCTGCCCCAGCTTTTTACCCTTACTCTTTATATTTCTATCTGATACAAATGTGTTTGCAGTAAATAACATATTGTAGGATTCTGTTTTTTAATCCACTCTCATATACACTTTCATTTTATGGGAGAGGTCATCCTATTCACATTCACAATTATGATTGCTGGCTCTGTATTTCTCTCCATCCTATTTTCTCCCCTGTATATACTTTTGTTCTCTCTTTTCACCTTGTCCCTCCTTAGTAGTGTTTTGTTTCTAACCCACTCCCTCCCTCTACCTGCTCTATCTTCTATCATTCCTTTGTCCCTTCCCTTATTCTATTCATTTTGCCTAGTGTTTCTTCCCTTCCTTCTATCCAGTCCCTCCCTTTTCTTTCCCTTTTCTCTTTCCATTTTTTTAAGGCAAGATAAAGTTCTACACCAAATGGAGGGATTAAGTAATTTTCTTTTTGAACCCAAACTAAAGAGATTAAGCTTCAATCAATGTCATTTCTTTCCTTTATTGTAATAGGTTTTTGTGTCTCTTCATGTGATCTAATTTATTTCACTATTTTTCTTTCAATGACTATTTCCCCCCTCTGATTCTAGTATATTAGGGCAGTTTTCCTTGATGAGCAGGCATTTTTTTGTCATGGTCTTCATATAGGCTAATATTTTTTTAATTCTCTCTCCTGGAAATATATATTACATCAGCTGTTTTACAAATGACGTATTTTAAATTTTCTTCCATTTTTTCATCCATTTTAGTTTGTTTGACACATTTTTAATGCCTCATAGGATCATTTGCTTCCATTTGCCCCATTCTTGTTTTAACGTGTATTTTTTTTTTCATTTAGCTTCTGTAACTTTTTCCATTTGATAAATTCTATTTTTCAAGGTGTTGTTTTCTTCAGTGGATTTTTTTTTTGCATTTAGCCTATTTTATTATTTTAAGGATTTATTTTCTTCAGTCATTTTTTTCTTCTTCTATCCTATTGACTCTCTCTTGCATACCTCTCATTTCTTGCCTCATTTTTTTTCTTTTACTTTTCTTATTTGCCCTTTAAAATCTTTTATAACCACTTCCAAGAAGTTTATTTGGACTTGAAACTAATTCATATTACTCTGTTATTTCCTGTGTGAACATTTCTGTCATCTTCTGAGTTGGTATGTTAATCTTCCCTCTCACAATAGTAGGTTTTTATGGTTAAAGTTCTTCTCAGCAGCACAATTCAAGACAATTCCAAAATAAAAGTGATAGAAAATGCTGACTGTATTCAGAGAAAGAATTATGGAAACTGAGTGCAAGAAGACTAATGTGGATATATGTTTAACATGATTATACATGTATTACCTATATTAGATTGTTTGCTATATTGGAGTGGATATAGAGGAAGGGAGAAAAAATTGGAATGTAAAAAATTTTACAAAGATGAATGTTGAAAACTATCTTTGTACTTAATTAGAAAAATAGAATATGATTAGGTTTAAAAAAAGAATGGTTGACTAAATTCTTCCATATGATTGTGATGGAATACAATTATGCTTCTAAAAAAATCACAAGCCTTACAGTTTCAAAACTACTTGAAAAGATTTACATAAACATATTGTAGGATGCAGTAAAGTGAGCAGACATTGTATTATGTATTAATCACTTAACTATTCTCAACAATACACTGATCTGAGATAATTCCAAAGGACTTATGAATGGGAAAAATGCTATCCTTCTCCAGAGAAAAAATTGGTATAGTCTGAATGTATATCAGATAATATTTTAATTTTTAAAAATCTCTTTCTCATGTTTTTTTTTCCTTTTGTTCAGTCTTCTTTCATTACATGACTACTATGAAAATGTTTAATATAATTGTACATATATAATCTATCTCAGATTCATGCTGTATGCAGGGAGAGTAAAGAAGGAGAAAATGGAACACAAAATCTTATAAAAGTGAATGTTGGATATTATCTTTACATGTATTTGAGGAAAAATAATATTAAGTGAAGAAAAATAGGAAAGAAAAGAAAACCCTCCCCAAACCAAAGTTTAGAGATCATTTCTATAAATGAGGTGATGTTTTGTGTATATGTGTGTATGTGTTGTGCTATACTTTTCCATTATCAAATTGTTAAAAGTGGTATGCTTTATCAGTGTGTCTATTTAACTATATAATGGCAATCCAGTAATTGGTAATTTTTTCTTAAAAAAATAATTTTTGTTATGTTTATCCTAGTATTATACCTGCAATATTATACTGACAGATACTGTGCCAAATCTGGGAATACTACAACAGAAATTAAGTTACTCTGTAAAGTTAAAAAAAGTTTACATTATAATATTCATATATATATATATATATCCATGACAATTGATAAGCATATCCTTTTCCTGGGTTATTGTAGGGAAGAGTTAATTTCATTAATTTTCCTAGACAAAGAAAGGTAAAACCAATGCAGAAAAGGATACTTTAATTCTGACATATCCTGATGATGGCTGGATAACAGCTACAGGCTGAGTCTGGTTTGAAATAATTGTAGTTGTCATTCATTAGTAGTTGTCACAGACCTACATGGTACAGGTGGAATTGAAAGTTTTCCATGCTTTGTTTATTTCTTTGTTCTAAATTGGTCCTTAGTTTGCTCATCTTTCAAATGAGATGGAAGTTTTCTAGGATTCCTTCTATGTGTAAATCTATGTCAGAAATATTAAGTTGAAATCACTATTTCTCTTGATTGATACAACTATGTTGATGTACTTCATCAATGTTGCTATTCCCATGAATGAATCAGATAGCAAATCATTTACATTTTCTGATGTTTATAACTTTTCTCTATCTTTTTTTTTAAAATACAATCATATTATCATTTGATAGTACCATAATGATGATATTGTACCATCATTAGTATGTGTTCTAGAATAAGTGTTTTTGATTATCTTTAAAAATATTTGAAATTAACTTAATTTTACACACACATATATGTACACATATATACATATACATGTATCTGTTAATTTTTATCTTCTAAAACTGATTGGAAGAATTATTATGCTAAAAATTTTACTTTCTGAACTTTGCAAAATTTTTCAGAAGAAATATTTTTGATCTATCTGGGTTAGTCTTAACAATATCGCCATTCATGCAATCACAATGTACTACAATTGACATCAGTTGCCATCAACTTTTATAAATATTTTTCCCTTTCCTAGGTTCCCATCTTCATATTAATCTACTGGTTGGAAATGCTTTCCTTTCAAAAAGTCATTTTTAAAATAATTTATTAACTAATAAATGATACCATGGTGATTGGGCTACAGCAAAGAAATGATTATGTAACTTTTTCAACATACAATTTTAGAAAATTATGGCTAACATTAAACTAAGATAATTGTAAAAACTGCAAATGATGACTACATACACCTCAATGACTGATGAAGCTTACATTTATGCAATAATATCTTGCAGCAAGTCACAACTGTAGCATTGTACATGAAGAGAGTACTGAAAACTAAAACTAACTGTTTTCTTTAACAAAAAATTGAAGTGCTCAGGGACCAAGAAACCAGAGGTCTTAGAGCTGAAAGGAAGCTCAGTTGTGGAGGTGACTGGTACTAAAAATGAAGTCTGATGTTATATAGATCAGTACTGCATAGGAACCTGGTAGATAATGTTTATGAACAAAGTTAAGCTGGATGTGATCAGATATGAAATGGAAGAACCGAACATTGACATCTTGGGTGTTAGTGAACTAAAGTAGATGGGAATGAGTGAATTTATTTTAAGGGGTAATTAGCTATGCTAGTGTGTCAAGAATTGGAAGAAATGTAATAGCCCTCAGTTTATAAAAGGGTATAATAGTAGTGCTAGAGTAAAATGTGAAAATAAACAAGCAATAACTGCTCATTTGCAAGTAATATTAAGAAGTCAGTTAATCAGCCTTGTTAAGAACTTCAATATCTTCTAGAAATAACATCAAAACAGATCTAATACACATTGTAGTGGAGTGGAATGCTAAAACAGGGAATCAAAATATAATTGGAATGACAAATAAGTCTAGCCTGGGAATATAAAATGAAGCAGGGTAGAAGATAATAAAGTTTTGTGAAGATAATTCACTGTAGATTACCCTATACATGAACATCAATTGATGTTTAGTATAAAAATTAGGAGCCTATAGGCAAGTCAAGAAGTAACAGTTAGAATCAAACATGGAATAACTGATTCATTTAAAATTGAGAAAGATGTATAACAAATCTGTATATTGTTAATTAATTTATTTATCTTATATGCAGAATACCTTAATTTATATTCAATCTGGCATGGGAATGCCAGTCTGGATGAATCAAAAAAATAGAATTAAGGTTTCTGGGAGAAATATCAATAATATTTTATATGCAGATTATAGCAATATAATGGCAGAATGAAGAATTAAACCTCTTGCTGTGGGTGAAAAAAGAGTGTATTTTAAATTTTAATTTTTTTAAAGTACTAAATGCAAATAGTCCCATCATCACTTCCTAGAAAATGGAGGGAAAAGAAATGAAAGCAGTGTCAGTGTTTATATTCTTGAGCTCAACAACTCTTGCAGATGGAGACCACAATCATGAAACAAATGAAATATTCTTTTGAAGCAAGACAATGACAAATCTGGACATAATATTAAAAAGCAGCAATATCATCTTACTAACAAAGCTATAACTATTGTTTTTTCAGTAATAATGTAGTGCCATAAGAGTTGTACTCACAAGAAACACAAGAAAAACAGAGCATCAACAAATTGGCTTTTTTGATTGTTTTTTTCTAGAGAAGACTTTAGAAGAACCCTTAAACAGTAAAGAGATCAATTAGTTCAGTAAGTACTTTTACTCAGACTATTCATTGGAAGGGCAAATAGTGAAGATGAAAAATAAATATCCTGGCCACCTATCAAGAAAATGGAACTCATTGGAAAAGATGCTTATATTGGGAAAGATTTTAGGCAAAAGGAAAAGGGGATGGAGAAGATGAGATGGATAGATAGTGTCACCAAAACAATGAACATAAATTAGGACATACTCTAGGAGATAGTGCAAAATAACAAGTGTTTTGTGCATAGTGTTATGAAGAATGAGACGCAACAGAATTGATGTACAACAGCAAATCATCTTTTCCCTGATTATGTGGTGTATAACACATGTGGCAAATATGTTCAAAGACCAATTTTTACGATTCTTTGGTTTTGAAGCTTTGAAATGGTATTTCTAACTGTCCTTATCTCAGGTTAGTGGTGAAAAGAATACATGGACATTTTACATGTACAAAATGTCTACTGCACTTATTATTTTAATGTATGTAAATAT
The DNA here is from genome assembly GCA_023553655.1 of Myrmecobius fasciatus. Lineage (NCBI taxonomy): Eukaryota > Metazoa > Chordata > Mammalia > Dasyuromorphia > Myrmecobiidae > Myrmecobius > Myrmecobius fasciatus. The sequence goes on from JAJPUD010028952.1 coordinate 9,571, forward strand.
TCAATTCAAATCATTCCTCCACACTTTTCTTCTTGTGTGACATTGGCAAAAATAGTTTATGTCTGTCAGCTTCAAATTATTCACATGTAAATTAGAACAATAATAGCACTTTACTCACAATGCTAATGAGAGCTAATGAGAGAATATATGTGAAACATTTGTCTAATCTTAAAACATTGTGGATGTAAGTGAATTTATTTCTGAATGCATAATTATGGAGAGACAGATAGAGACAGAAAATGAAATATATGGAAAGAGAGACAGATGCATGAAATTTTTTCCAATGTAAGATTATTTTAAGGAATAAAAACATGCAAATAATACAACAGGTAAGCATATATGAAGTTCATTTCAGAAAAAAAAATTATATATTTAGTAGCTAAAAATGAAAGATATCTTTGAAAGAGATGAAAGTATTTTAAGTGTTTATGAACTGGATTTAAATTATTTAATAAAAAGTAATATTTCTTTGCCAAGAAACATTTGGTGTTTAAAAGAGAAGATTAATAAAATTGAAAGTAAGAAAACTATTGAACTAATAAATAAAATTAAGTAATGATTTCATTTAAAAAAACAACAAAATAGATAAGCCTTTAGTTAATTTGATTAGAAAAAGGCAAGAAGAAAATCAAATTGTTATTATCAAAAATGAAAAGATAAACTTTCCACCAATGAAGAGAAAATTAGAACAGTAATTAGTAACTGGTTTGCTGAACTGTATGCCAATAAATCTGATAATCTAAGTGAAATGAATGAATACTTTAAAATTATAGATTGCCCAAATTAACAGATGAGAAAATAAATTACTTAAATAGTCCCATTTTTTTAAAGAAATTTAATAAGTTATTAATCAGCTCCCCAAGGGAAAAAAAAATCTCCAGGGCTAGATGGATTCATATGTTAATTCCACCAAACATTTAGAGGACAATTAATCCAATGCTATACAAAGTATTTGGAGAAAGAGAGAAAGAAGGGGTCCTGCCAAATTCCCTCTATAACATAAATATGATACTGATATCGAAACCAGGAAGAGCCAAAACAGAGAAAGAAAATTATAGACTAATATCCTTAATGAATATGGATGCAAAAATTTAAACAAAATATTAGTAAAGAGATTACAACTTAGCAGGAGAATGCCCTATAACGAAATAAGATGTATATGAGGAATGCGGGGATGGCCCAATATTAGGAAAATTATTAGCATAATTTTCTATATCAATAATCAAACTAACAGAAAGCATATAATTATCTCAAAAGATGCAGAAAAATGATTTGACAACATCTAACATTCATTCCTATTAAAAACACTAGAGAACATAAGAATAAATGGAGTTTTCCTTAAAATGATCAATAGCAAAATATTTAAGACATCAGCAAGCAATGACTACAATCCTACTTCTCCATTTGTCAGAATGCTTGCCTCCATGACATCTCACAAGATTCAACACCTGCTACAGTGTCTCACCCTACAACCATCCAGAGGAATAAGATGGAAAAGACTTTGATAATGCTATTTGCATTCCTTAATATGCAGATTCAGATAACAGCCTCTTCACAGAATTGGACAAACCTACTGACTATGCTGTTGGGGGAAAAATAATAGTGTTACCATAAAACAAAAAACAGGGAATTGTTAAGGAATATGCTTAAGTGTTAAGGGGCAGGTGAGTTCTCTGGGCAGCCCCCAAAGCTGTGAATAATACCCCTGAAGGAATTGCAAATCACCTTTACTGATACAAATTTTGCTTGTGAATTGGGAATGAAATAAATTAGAGGAAAGAAAGAAGAGGAGAGAGGTCAGAGAATGCAACTTCCTCTCAGTCTCCTTGTATTATTTTCATCCTCTCACATGAATGAATCTATTCTGCTGGTCAGAATTAGATTCCCAGCAGCCACTAACAAGTAGCTCCCATAACACCTAGCAGTCACTAGCAGGTTGCTCCTATTACAAAAAATGTCAGTTCTATCTGAACTAAACTATTTATTCAGTGCCATACTAATCAAACTCCCAAGAGATCATTTTACAAAGTTAGGAAAAATGACAAAGTTCATCTGGAATAACAAAAATTCAAGTATTTCAGAGGAATTAATGAAAACAAATGTAAATGAAGGTAGCCTAGCTGTATCAGACCTAAAACAATATTATAAAGCAGTGGTCATCAAAACCATTTGGTACTGGCTAAGAAAGAGAGTAACTGATCATTAGAATAGGTTAGGTTTCATCAATTGGAGAGTGGCTGAATAAATTACGGTATATGAATGTTATGGAATATTATTGTTCTGTAAGAAATGACCAGCAGGACGATTTCAGAGAGGCCTGGAGAGACTTGCATGAACTGATGCTGAGTGAAACGAGCAGAACCAGGAGATCATCATACACAGCAACAACAGTATTACATGATGATCAATTCTGATGGACATGGCTCTCTGCAACAAAGAATTGTCACAAACCAGTTCCAGTTGTTCACTGAAGAAAACCATATACACCCAGAGAGAGGGATATGAAATATGTACCACAACATAGCATATTCATGATCTCTATTGATATTTGCTTGCATTGTGTTGCCTTTCTCTGATTTTCTTTTTTTCTTGTAGATAGGATTTTTCTTGCATAACTTGTCAAGTAATTCAACATTATTAACATGTCATGGACTTCCTGCCATTTAGGGGAGGGGAGGGAACTGGGGGTAAAATTTGTAATGGAAAGCTTTGTAGAGATCAATGCTGGGGAACTACCCATACATATGTTATACAAATAAAAAGCTTTAATAAAAAAAAGAATAGGTTAGGTTCACAAGATAAAATAGTCAATGTCTATTGTAATCTACTGTTTGATAAACCCAAAGATGCCAGCTTCTGGGATAAGAAGTCACTATTTGATGAAAATTGCTGAGGAAATTGGAAACCAGCTACTTATCCTGGCAGAAAGTAGGCAATGACTCACACCTAACACCCTATATCAAGATAAAGTCAAAATGTGTTCATGATTTAGACACAAAGATTGATATTTTAACCAAATTAGAATAACAAAGGATAATCTCCCTCTCAGAACTCTGAGGTACCATTACAAACATCTCAGATTTATTAAGTATACAGGAAAAGATAATGATGGATGATGCAGGGAATATGGGAAAAGTGGGATGCTAATGTTGGTGGGATTGTGAACTGAAGCACCCATTCTGGAAGCAATAGGCAACTGCCAAAAAGTCTATAAAACTGTGCATACCTTTTGATCCAGTCATGTCTCTACTGAGTCTATATCCCAAGAAGATCATAAAAAGGGGAAAAGGATGCACAGGTACAAAACTGTTTGTAGCTATCCTTTTCTGTAGTGGCAAAGAAGTGGAAACTGACTAGAGGTCAATTAGTTGGAGAATGGTTGAGCAAGTTATGATATATGAATGTTATGGAATATTATTGTTCTATAAGAAATGATCAGCAAGATTATTTTAGAATGACTTGGAGAGACTTACATGAACTGATGCAAAGTGAAGTAAGTAGAACCAAATGAGCACTGTACACAGCAAAAGCATGATTATACAATGATCTATTCTGTCAGAAGTAACTCTTTTGAACTGTGAAGTGATTCAGGCCAGTTCCAATGGTCTTGTGATGGAAATAATTATCTGAAGCCAGAGAAAGGACTGGCCTGAGTGTGGATCACAACATAATATTTTCACTTTTTTGTTGTTTCTTGCATTTTGTTTTCTTTCTTATTATTTTTTCCCTTTTTGATCTGAATCTTCTTGTGCAGCATGATAATTGTGGAAATATGTATGGAGTATATTCACAGGTTTAATATCTATTTAATTTCATGCCATCTAAGGGAGGAGATGGAGGGAAGAGAGGGAAAATATTTGGAACACAATATTTTGCAAGAGTTAATGTTTAAAATTATTTATGCATATGTTTTGAAAATGAAAAGTTTAATAAAAAAGAGAAAAAAAAGGTGTTGACAACAATAAGAAGGAAAAGAAGACTAATTAAAAGCACAAAGATAAACAATGAGTAGACAAGTCTATTTCCATTTGCTGGTGACATGATAACTTATAAAGTCCAAGATTATCCATACTTCACATTCTAGGAAACACAAGGTGCCCACATCAATAATTATCCATAAAGTCATAAATAGTAATATATAATAAATAACAATAAATCTGTTTAGTAGAAATTAAGTTAAATTTAAAATAAAACATTACATAGAGTGAAGATTTAACAGATATATATATGCAGATTACATTTTTGCATTATATTATTGTTTACAAGGTTTAGAGGAAAATCAAAGCATATAGCTTTTATTTCCATGGAGCAATATAATAAATTATTAAGAAAAGAATAGATAAAGATAATTATCAATTAAATTGATCATTTTAATTATATAAATTGAAAAGATTTGCATGAATAAAATTAAAATTACTAGGAGCAGGGAAATAATGGAGAATTATTTAAACCAGATATCAATAAAAATATCATTTTCATGTTTTACAAACAATTAATTGAATATATATGTATATATATATATATCTATGTATATATACAAATATATCCAGAATTCATCCTATGATTAAAGACTGACTAGATTGCATCAACAATTATCAAAGTATATTTACAAATTTTTTTTTTACATGTATACATATCTATACAGTTATCTTACTGCACAAGAAACATCAGATCTAGAAAGAGAAGAAAAAAA
>JAJPUD010028953.1:0-10033 GCA_023553655.1 Myrmecobius fasciatus
ATTCTGATGGACATGGCGCTCTTCAACAATGAAATGTTTCAAACCACCTCCAATTGTTCACTGAAGAAAGCCATATACACCCAGAGAGAGGGATGCGAAATGTGGACCACAACATAACATTCTCATACTCCTTGATTGATGTTTGCTTACATTGTGTTTCCTTTATCTGATATATCATTTGTGTAGATAAGATTTTTCTTGCACACCAATGATAAGTTTGGAAATATGTATACATATATTCGATTTGCCAATATTTTAACATAATTAACATGTAGTGGATTTCCTGCCATCTAGGGGAGGGATGGGGAGTTGGGGGGAAAAATTTGTAACGGAAAGCTATGTAAGGGTTATTGTTGAAGAATTACCCACACATATGTTATGCAAATAAAATAAAAAATTAAAAAAAAAAAGATTTGCTGACAACTTAGGCCTGAATATGGAAATGTGAAAATTAAACTAGAAAAAAATTTCCTCCTTCATGATTTAACATCAGGATATTTATTCTCCTTGCTAGCCTCTGTAGCTAAGCTAAAGATTTCTGAAATTTGCTGTTGGCACAAGCCCATCAGGTTAAAAAAATGCAAATAATGCTCACCCAATACATTTATATTTAGTTATTATTTCATTATATGTGTTACAAAGAGTATCCCAAAAGTTCAGGTATAATTTTAGGCACTAATAACCTTAATCTGTCTGTCAACTACATTATATAAGTTATGTATAATAATTATTAAAAAACATATACAGAAATGCTATTTTAAAACAATCAGTTAAACATGGAATGAAAAATATTTTTAAAAATTTTGACTTTATTATGTTTATTAATGGTATTTTGATTTTGATATTCACTAATTGTGAGAATGCAACATAGCATTAATGCTTACATTTACATAATAACAAGTAACATTAATGATACATTTTTGATCTCATTAAAATATTACTAGTTGTAAAATCAATGTGATTAAATGTTACATTTAAAAAAAATTATGTGTAATGCTTTGTGAAACATATTTTCAAATAAACATAAAATAAGGTAAAACTGAATTTTTCTAAAAATGGATTTCTCCCACTTGATTAGACTTCTTAAACTTAGGAATGAATTTTCTTTTCTTTATTTTTTTGAATGCAGGGAAGATTTAATTTTACTTCTTTTTTAAATTTAAATTTATTTATTTAATATTTTCCCAATTATATTCAAAATGTTTTTTAACATTTGTTTTTAGAATCTTTGATTTCCAGTTTTCCTTATCCCTATCCACAATTAAGAAAACACATGTGAAGTTATGCAAAATATCTCCCTAAAAATCAAGTTGTGAAAGAAAACAGATTTCCTATCCTGATGAAAACAAAAAACCCTCGAGAAAAATTAAGTTAAAAATAAAGAGAAAGGTGAGAAAGAGATTGAGAATGCTTCAATCTGCATTCAGATACAATCAGTTCCTTCCTTGGTTATGGATAGGATTTTTCATCATAAATCCTTCAGAGTACTTGTGGATGATTATACTACTGATAATAACAAAGTCATTCACAGTTTGTCATTCCAGAACATGGCTATTAATTTGTATATGGTATATTTCACTTTGTTTATGGAGGACTTTCCAGGTATTTTTTTTCTTATTTTCCTAAGAGCATCCTGCTCAACATGTCCCAGAGAACAATAATATTCCGTCAGAAAAACTTGTTTTAATTTTTTTTAGAATAAACTATTGTTAATTGTATTTATCCCCATTCTCTCTCTCCTTTTACCCTGTGCATCCTCAAAAGTATTTTGCTACTGGCCATTCCCTTCCCTGATATGCTTTCCCTTTTATTACCCTCTTCCCATATTCCAACCCTTCCTATTTTCTTGCAGGGTAAGATACATTTCTAAACCCTATAAGTATATATGTTATTTACTATTTGAGTTACTTCTGATGAGAATTAGGTTCCCCTCCCCACCCTTTCTTCCCCTTCTTCCCCTCTTCAGTAAAAGTTTTTTCATGTTTTTTTGTTTGTTTGTTTGTTTGGGGGGGTTTTGGGGGGTTTTTTATGGCAGATAATTTGTTCCAAGGAATGGATTTTCACTTGAACAAAATGATGATCAAAGATCATCAGGTAATACATGAGTGCCACTAGTAGATAGAGGCTAAGGCATTGCTCAAGTCAGTCAGCTTACAATAATCATCTTCTTCTCACTTTTTCACTTTTGGCCACTTATCATCTAATAAACAAACATCATTTACTCAACAACACTGAACACTTCCACAAACATCATCATCTCTCCAGGAAACAAAAATTGCTGGTGAATTGTGTTGTCGAGTATTGTTACCTGGAGTCTTAGGGCATAGAAAACAACACAATAAAAGGCAAAAAATACATATAACAAATATAGCAACAATCACTATAATATGTGTAAAGTTCATGTTCTTCTGGTTGCAAGCCCTTTCAAATTCAAAGCAGCATCAACAAAGACAGCACAGCCTTTCCCACTTATCCAATTAGGTGTCAAATTTTTTCTTCCTTCCTGCTGTTGCTGTTTCTCAAGGTCTACAAGTCACTTGTCATTGAATTTCATTGGTCATAATCAAAGCTTCCATACCTTGTAGATTCTCCGATTTCAAATTATTCAGAGATTCTTGCCTTTTAGAAGCATCTGAAAACAAAACCTCAGAAATCATAGTGAAATTAGATTTAGGGAGAAAAACTTTATCAAAGATTCACAGGTTGTTTAAGCATCCACATTCATAAATTCCTGAAGATACTATTTTTTTATCAAACAAGTGAGCAACAATTGCTTTCCACCTCTGTTTCCAGCATTACTCAATCTAAAAAGAAAAAGAAATTTACTCTCTGTCTTTTTTAAAGTTATACATAATTATAAGTAGGGGTAAAATGTAAGTAAATTTAATACAATCTCATCATGGGGAGGAGGCAGTAGAAACTAAGGGTCTGGTGGTAGGAAGAAAGGGAAACCAGAAAAGTCTTTAAACAGCAGGTGGCATTTAATCTAACACTTAATGGCTAACCAGGAATTCTAAGACAAGGAGATAAGGAAGGAATCCATTCCAGATATGGGAAATGGATGTGAAGACTAGCAAAAAGACCAGCATTGCTGAATTGTAGAGCACATAGAGGTCATTAATATGTAATAAGTCTGGACAAGTAGAATGCAGCTAGGTTGTAAGGGACATTAAACAGCACTTTTATTTTTTCTTAATTTTTTCTACTTAGCAGTATATTAGCATCTTTCCAATTACATGGAAAGATAGTTTTTAACATTCATCTTCATAAGATTTAGAGCTGTAATTTTCTCTCTCCTTTCATTTCCTCCCCCTAAAGCCTCTAGAGTCACTAAGTTAAAAAAAAAAAAAAAAAACAGAAAAAAACTAACTTGTTTCAGTTGCTTTTTGTTTCACATGCTTTTTGTTTCAAAAGCATTTTCAGCAAAGTTGCAGAATATAAAATAAGCCCATGCAAATTATCAGTATTTCTATAAATTTTCAATAAAATCTAGTAGGAAGTGATTAAGAAATAATATTTGAAGTAGTTACAGACAACAGAAAGTACTTAGGAATCTATCTGCCAAGATACACAGAGAAACTTCATGAACAACATTTACAAAATTAAGCAAATGAAAACATATCTAAGTTATTGGAGAAATATTAAATGCTTACACAAAGTTAAGCCAACATAATAAAAATGACAATATTACTAAAATTAATTTTCTTATTCAGTGGCATAGCAATCAGCCTAGCAAAGATTTATTTTATGAAACAAAAAAATAATAATATATGTTATCCAATGGAACCAAAAAATCAAGATTTATTTCTGATAAGTGTCTCAAATATAAAAGGAATTGAGGCAAATTTATAAGTGATATCTTCAAACTGATAAATGATCAAGGGATATGAAGAGATAGCTTTCAGAGAAAAAAATCAAAACTGTCAAAAGTCATATGAAAAAAAATGATCTTTGTCACTAATAGTAGAGAAATACAAATTAAAAACAACTCTGCTGCACCATATAAAACCAGGCAAATTTCTATGAGCCAGGCATTGAATTCAGTAAGCAATGAATAATGTCCTGGTGAACAATGGACATCAGGATCTGGGTTGAGTGGTAAACATAGATTACTTGATCTTCAAAGACTGTGAGGCTGCTGAATATTAATTGAAGAGAAGATGGAAGTATCATTTGGAACAAATTAATATTTCAACTCTCCCATCACCATATTCAATGTCATGTACTAGCTCATTTTTATTGTTCCTTGAAATCGATATTCCATATCCTGAATCTAGGATAAAATATATGAAAGGTGGGAATATTCTAACAATGTACTGCTAAGGTTTAACAACAATCTCTATGTGGGGTGAAGGGGACATATAAACAACATACTTTGAATTTTAATCTACATTATTTATGTTTTCCCCAATAAATTCAGCTCTGTTTTGTAGCATCTGCTGTTATACATGTTGTAAATGCTCACAATGAAAATTTAACAATGGGCTCTGAAGAACCAGTTAGTAATGAGTCCAGCAAAACTTGATTCTAACTATTGCAGAAGGAGTCCAGGAAGAGTGTCAGTGGGGATAGAACTGATTTTTAAAATGTCCCGACAAAAATGAAATAATAGGCTACAATTAAGAAGAAAACTAAGAGGCAGTGATTATAAGGACAACTTTCTCATTAGCTATGGGGAAGGATGTGTGCATGTGTGTGTGTGTGTGTGTGTGTGTGTGTGTGTGTGTGTGTAATAAAGCTATAATAGCACCCAGTCAGGAACCACCTAGTTAGCTGAAGAAAATAGGTGGTTAAGTCCTTTGCTGAGACTTTTGACACAGCAACAACCCTTCAGGATAGTGAACACTATTATTAATCCACTTGCTACTACTTTTCTTATGGCTAGAAAATTCTTACTACTTTTTGCTCTTTTTAAAAATTCTTTTAAAAAACCCTCTGAACTAGAAAATGAAAAAAAAGAATTCCCATTTGAATAAAAGAAAAATAGAGGATTGCACACAAAGACAAATTGATTAGGAAAAATTGCTATTCTTTTTAAAACACATAATAAAGTATCATATAATTTTTCCCTTTCCTTCCAACTGGTTGTGATATAATCTTCCTTCATAAGTCCTTTGTAGTTAATTGAATACTTATAATAGTCCCATTAATTTTGTCACTTAATGTTGTTTTTAGAATGATAATGTTATATAGAATAATCTGTTGGTTATACTCATTTTGTTATTCATTATTTCATGCAAGTCTTTCCACGTTTTTCTAAGATCACTGTATTCATAATTTCTTATAGCACAATACTATTCCATCTCTATCATATATCATAACATGTTCAGCCATTATCCAATTAAGGAGAAACTCTCCAATTTCTATTTATTTGCCACCACAAAGAGAGTTGCTGTAAACATTTTTAAACATAAATGTTCCTTTTTACCTAATCTTGAGGAAAAGGCCTATTTGTGGTATTGTTTAGTTAAACTGTATAGGCAGTTTAATAGTCCTTTGGGTATAACTCCAGGTTGCTTCCCAACATGGTTGGAATAGCTCAGTTCCACCAACAGTGAATTTATGTCCCAGTTTTTTCACATCACCTCCAATATTTATCACTTTTCTCTTCTATTATTTTAATCAATATGATAGGTATAAAAAGATATCTCAACACTGTTTTAATTTTCCTGTCTACAATCATGATTTAGAGCATTTTATATGACTATAATTTTTTATCAAAAAACTGCCTGTTGATATCCTTTGAACATTTATCAATTATATTAATAAAATAGCTTCTATTCTTAAAGATCTAAGATCTTTATATATTTAAGATATGAGGCCTTTATTTGAGAAACTGTGTATAAATCCCTCTCCCCCTCCAATTTTCTGCTTTCCTTCTGATATTACCAACATTGGTTTTACTTGTACAAATCCTTTTTTTTATTTAATATAATTAAAATTATCCATTTTACGCCTCTCACTATTGATTCTTCACTCATAAATTGTTTACCTATCTATAAGTCTGATAGGTAATATGTTCCATGTTTTCCATATTTTCTTATATCTCCATTTTTATCTATATCATGTACCCATTTTGACCTTATCTTGGTGAATTTAGATAATATTGTCATTTTTGTAACATTACATATTTTACTCTGTATTGTTATGTTAATTACATTTTATTTATGTTTTTCATTAAATTGAATAATATTGGTGATCATGGACATGCTTCTTTCATAGCTGATTTTACTTAGAAGACTTATAGCTTATTCCCATTACAAATAATGTTTGTTGATGATTTTAGGTAAGTACTTTTCATCAATTTAAGTTAACATCTTAAGAAATTATACTTATCAAGTGTCTTCAATAGCGATGGGCGTTGTCCTTTATCAAAAGCTTTTTTTTTTGCATCTATTGATGTTATCATATGACTCTTGTCACCTTTATTGCTGATATAATCAATTATGGCAAAAGTTTTCCTTATATCAAACTATTCTTATAATCCTGGTATAAACATCATTGGACATAATGTATCATCTCTGTCCTATATTGTATTCTCCTGTTTAGTATTTTATTCAGGATTTTCATATCCATATTCATTAATCTATATTTTTCTTTCGCTATTTTATTCTTCCTAATTTAGGTATCAGAAACATATCGGTTTCCTAAAAAGCATTTGGTAGGACCCTTTATTTGCCTATTATTTGAAATAATTATTTACTATAGGAATTAGTTGGTCTTCAAATGTCTGAAAAAAATTCACTTATAATTCTCTCTGATCCTGATGCTTTTTTCCTTAAGAAGTTTATTTACCATCTGCTCAAAGCATTTTTCTAAAAATAAATCTATTTAGATATCCTATTTTCTTTTCTGCTAAAGTTTGTATTTTTACTAATATACTTCCAATTTAGTTAAATTGTTACATTTATTGGCATATGATTGATTTCATCTTCTTTACTGTATATTTACAGTTTGGGGTCTTATTCTCTTTTTAAAAAACATGTCTATTGTTTTTCATAAAAACAACTTCTAGTTATATTTATTAATTCAAAGTTTTATTAACTTTTCAGACTTCCAATTTAGTATTTAATTTTGGATGTTTAGTTTGCTCTTTTTCTAGTTTTTTATTTACATACTCAATTCATTGATTTACTCTTTTTCTTTTTTATTGATATAAGCATTTTAAAATATGAATTTTTCTCAGATTTTTTTTCTGAACCCCACAAGTTTTGATTTGTTTTCTCATTACTGTCATTCACTTTTATGAAATTATTGTTTCTATGATTTGTTCTTCAACTCACTCATTTTAAAGATTAGATTATTTAGTCTCCAATTTTTCTTTATTCTATATTTCCATGGTTCTTTATTAAATGCAATTTTTCTTAGGTTGCTGTTTTTCTGAATCCCAAAAGATTTGATATATTTTCTTTCTCTTTTTTGATATTTTTTCATTATTATTTTTCTCTTTCATGAAATTATTGTTTTTATGATTTCTATCTTTCTATGATTCAATCCACTTATTTTTAATATTAGATCATTTACTCTCCAATTTGTTTTTATTTCATATATCCATGGTCTCATTAAAAATAACTATTTGCATTGCAATATGAAAAAGTGCATTTATTATTTTTGCTTTTCTAATTTTAATTATAAAATTTCTATGTACTAATGTATGATTAACATTTGTAAAAGGTACTGATGAGAAAAAAGGGTATTCCTTTCTATTTCCATTCAATTATCTCCAGATATCTCTCTTATGTAGGTTATCTAAAATTCTATTCACTTCCTTGACCTCTTTCTTATTTATTTTTTGCTTAGCTTTATCTAATCAAGAAAGATGTAAGTCAGGCATTATTATAATATTAATATTTAATTTCCCTGATAATTCAGTAAACTTTTATTTTAAAATTTTAGATGCTATGTATTTGATGCATATAGGCTTAGTATTCATATTATTTTATTGCCGGTGATAGAGTTTATTGTAATATAGTTATTTTGTTTATCTTTTTAAATTAAAACTACATTTAACTTTAATTTTGCATGAGATCATGATAACAACCCCTGTTTTTTTGCATCAGATGAAACATAATAAATTCGCTCCTTTACTTTATTTTTGCTCTCTGTGTATCTCTTTTTATTTTTTTTATTTTTTTTGCATTTCTAATATAACATTATTTATTTAGTTTAATGAACTCAGGTTTCTGACATACAAAGTATAATAATTATTTTATAATAATTGAATAATATATTTTATACATAATGTATAATTTATAAAAATTCTAATAACTATAATATTTTTATTGTGTATAACATTTTAAATGTATGATAAGAGTGAAAAATTAAGTAAATAAAACATTTACAATATACCTAACATATGACATACATTTTGCTACTGTTATACTAATAACAGGGCAGATAGATGATATAGTAGAGTGTCTGACAGAGTCAGGAAGACCTAAATTCAAATTTTATTAGTTGATTTACTTGGATAAGTTATTCTATTTGCCTCAATTTCCTCATCTGGAAAATAGGGATAATAATAGCGCCTTGCTTTCAGAGTTGTGGCAAGGATTAAATGAGATAATAATTGTAAAGCACTTACTTCTTGGCACACTTTCTGTATACTTCAGCCTCTTCCCCAGCTAGACTGGCCAGGACTGACGGCTGGAAATTTACTCAGTTAATTAGCATTTGCCCACTAAAGAAATTCCACAAGAACAGAATTAACTGTGACAACAAATGGGCAATATTTGAAGGGATCAATTGGGTATTTCCAAAACCTCCAGAAGAACTACAGCTTCTAATGGATGGTGAAGTTTTTCAGCCAGTGGCCATAGCCTATGCAGTGCCCAGCTTTTGAGACCTGAGCAATGTGGAGTTGATTGCAACTCTAGGGATAGATAAATTGGTTTCAAGGATCGCAAGATAGAATTGATCTGTAGCAAAAATTCCATGGAGTATGCTCAGAGTTTCAATTACAGGTTTTGGTCAACCACCTTGGAGATCTAAATTTTGCCTGAGTCACATATGATTTGGGGCTTAAGGTCTGGAATTTTGAGATAATGAGGAGTCTTCTTTTGGTGGTGGAGTCAAAATTACTAATGACTCAGTAGATGTACAAAAAGGGGCAATCAGAGGCAGCTAGGTGATGCAGTGGACAGAGCACCAGCCCCGAAGTCAGGAGGACCCAGGTTCAAACCTGGTCCCAGACACTCAACATTCCCCAGCCACATGACCCTGGGCAAGTCACTTAACCCCAACCGCCTCAGCCAAAATAAATAAATAAATGAATTCAGCCTTAACTAAGTTGCCTTAGCACGGACTGAGAGGAAAAGGGGCAATCAGCCCTTTTCCCTTTTTCCCTTGTCTGGCTGAGAATCATATCAGAACTATTTCAATCAGCTTCCCAAGAACTGATGGCCAAGAGAAGGACAAACTGATTCTTTGACCCTGATCTTATGGCAGATGTGTACACATGGCATCTAAGATACCTGCCTTGTCTGAGCAATTCTGAAGCTGGGTTTGAGTTGCCTTTTTCTTCTTTCTTTATTCATTCATTCATTCATTTATTCATTTACCCAAGGCAATTGGGGTCAAGCGACCTGCCCAGGAAAACAGGCAGGAAATGCCAAGTGTCTGAAACCAGACCCTAACCCAGGTCCTCCCGACCTCAGGGCCGGCGCTCCATCCACTGCACCATCCAGCTGCCCCTGAATTGCCTTTTTCTAATAAACATATCCATATTTATATATTTTCTTATGATTTAGAGAGACCCTGGGTCCCATAAGAAGAGTGATTTTTGGAAGCAATAGCAGAATTCATAGGATGGTAGGAAGGGGCAGGGGAGATGAAGATGGAATTCAGTACATTGGTTTTCTGTCTATTCAATAGTTTTCTTTTTTTTTAAGCTTAATTGTTGAACATTTTTTTTCTTTTTTTTTACTTTTTTTTAATAAAGCTTTTTATTTACAAAACATGAGTGACCTTTCAACATTGACCCTTGCAAAAAAAAAAACCTTTTTTTCCCCCAAATTTTCCCTTCCTTCTCCCC
>JAJPUD010028955.1:0-14260 GCA_023553655.1 Myrmecobius fasciatus
TTTGCATCAATATTCATTAGGGAGATTGGTCTATAATTTTCTTTCTCTGTTTTTGTTTTACCTGGTTTAGGTATCAGTACCATGTCTGTATCATAAAAGGAGTTTGATAGGAGTCCTTCATTCCCTATTTTTTCGAATACTTTATATAATATTGGAGCTAATTGTTCTTTAAATGTTTGGTACAATTCACATGTAAATCCATCTGGTCCTGGGGATTTTTTCTTAGGGTTTTGATTAATGACTTGTTCTATTTCTTTTTCTAAAATGGGATTATTTAAGTAACTTATTTCATCTTCTGTTAATCTGGGCAATCTATATTTTTGTAGATATTCCTCCATTTCACTTAGGTTTTCAAATTTATTGGCATAAAGTTGGGTAAAGTAACTCCTGATTATTGCTTTAATTTCCTCTTCATTGGTGGAAAGTTCTCCCTTTTCATTTTTGAGACTAACAATTTGATTTTCCTCTTTCCTTTTTCTAATCAAATTAACTAAAGGCTTATCTATTTTGTTGGTTTTTTCATAAAACCAACTTTTAGTTTTATTTATTAATTCAATAGTTTTTTTACTTTCAATTTTATTAATCTCTCCTTTTATTTTTAGGATTTCAAGTTTGCTATTTGATTGGGGGGTTTTAATTTGTTCCTTCTCTAACTTTTTTAGTTGCAAGCCCAATTCATTCATTTTCTCTTTCTCTATTTTATGCAAATAAGCATCTAGAGATATAAAATTTCCCCTTATTACCGCTTTGGCTGTATCCCACAAATTTTGGTATTTTGTCTCATTATTGTCATTCTCTTGGATGAAATTAGTAATTGTGTCTGTAATTTGCTGTTTCACCCATTCATTCTTTAGGATAAAATTATTTAGTTTCCAATTGCTTTTTGGTATATTTTCTCCTGGCCTTATATTGCATGTGATTTTTATTCTGTCATGTTCTGAAAAAAATACATTTATTATTTCTGCCTTCCTGCATTTGATTTTGAGGTTTTTGTATCCTAACATATGGTCAATTTTTGTATAAGTTCCATTGACTGCTGAGAAAAAAGTAAACTCCTTTCTGTCTCCATTTAATTTCCTCCAAAGATCTATCATACCTAACTTTTCTAACATTTTGTTTACCTCCTTAACTTCTTTCTTATTTATTTTGTGGTTTGATTTATCAAGTTCTGAGAGAGGGAGATTGAGATCCCCCACTATTATAGTTTTGTTGTCTATTTCTTCTTGCATCTCTCTGAACTTTTCCTCCAGGAATTTCCATGCTATACCACTTGGTGCATATATGTTTAATATTGATATTGCTTCATTGTCTATAGTACCCTTTAGGAAGATATAATTTCCTTCTTTGTCTTTTTTAATTAGGTCTATCTTTGCTTTTACTTGGTCTGAGATCAGGATTGCTACCCCTGATTTTTTTGTTCACCTGAAGCATAATAGATTCTGCTCCAGCCTTTTACCTTCACCCTGTATGTATCTCTATGTTTTAGATGTGTTTCTTGTATACAACATATTGTTGGATTCTGGTTTTTAATCCAGTCTGCCATCTGCTTCCTCTTTATGAGAGAGTTCATTCCATTCACATTCACAGTTAAAATAACTAATTCTGTATTTCCTGCCATCTTATTTACCCTAGCTTATGCTTTTCTCTTTCTTATCTCCTTTCCCTCCTCCCTACTATTTTGCTTTTGATAATACTTATAAGGAAACAGGAGGGAAAGGGGGAAAAAAGGGGTGCGTGGGGCTCTAAAGGGGAAGAATTGTTTGAGGGAAGTGGATTTTTTTGCTTCAAAATCAGTCTACAGGCTTCACATGTTGTTGGTTTGAGGGAAGGTTAGAGGAGGTTACAGAGACTCCTGTCTGATCTCTGCCATCTTGACTCCACCCCCAGAAGTCCAACAATGAAATGTTTCAAACCAGTTCCAATTGTTCAGTGAATAAAGCCATATACACCCAGAGAGAGGGATACGAAATGTGGACTACATTTTCATAACATTTTCATGCTCTATATTGATGTTTGCTTGCATTGTGTTTCCTTTTTTTATTTTTTTTGTTCATGTAGATACGATTTTTCTTGCACAGCAAGATAAGTATGGAAATATGTATACATATATTCGACTTGTCAAGTATTTTAATATAATTAACATGTAGTGGACTTCCTGCCATCTAGGGGAGGGGAGGGGACTAGGGGGAAAATTTGTAAAGGAAAGCTTTATAAGAATCAATGTTGAAGAACTACCCATACATATGTTATGCAAATAAAAAGCTTTAAAAAAATAAATAAATGACCAGATTTAAAAAAAAAAAAAGAAAAGAAATGTTAACTTTAGCAATAAGTGAAGAAAAAGAGATTAAAGGAATTAGAGTAGGTAATGAGGAAACCGAATTATCACTCTTTGCAGATGATATGTGGTATACTTAAAGAACCCTAGAGAATCAACTGAGAAACTATTAGAAATAATTCACAACTTTAGCAAAGTTGCAAGATACAAAATAAATCCACATAAATCATTAGCATGTTTATACATCACTAAGAATATCCAAAAACAAGAGATACAAAGAGAAATTCCATTCAAAATCACTATTGATAGTATAAAATATTTGGGAATCTATCTGCCAAGGGAAATTCAGGAAATATATGAGCAACCCACAAAACACTTTCCACACAAATAAAGTGAGACCCAATCAATTGGAAAAATATCAAGTGCTCATGGGTAGGCTGACTAAATATAGTACAAATGACAATACTACCTAAATTAATCTATCTATTTAGTGCTATACCAATCAAATTTCCAAGAAGCAATTTTACTGACATACCTAGAAAAAATAACAACAGAATTCATCTGGAAGAACAAAAGGTCAAGAATTTCAAGGGAATTAATGAAAAAAGTACATTTGAAAGTGGTCTAGCTGT
Source organism: Myrmecobius fasciatus (assembly GCA_023553655.1). Lineage (NCBI taxonomy): Eukaryota > Metazoa > Chordata > Mammalia > Dasyuromorphia > Myrmecobiidae > Myrmecobius > Myrmecobius fasciatus. Next base: position 2,911 of record JAJPUD010028955.1, read on the forward strand.
ACCAGATCAAAAACTATATTTTAAAGCAGCAGTTATCAAAAGCATTTGATACTGGCTGAGAACTAGATAGTTGATCAGTAGCATAGTTTGGGTTCACAGGACACAATAGTTAATGACTATAGTAATCTAGTATTTCACATACCCAAAGACCCCAGCTTTTGGGATAAAAATTCACTATGTGACAAAAACTGCTGGAAAAATTGGAAATTTGTATGGGAATAATGAGACATTGACCCACACCTAACACCATATACCAAGATAAGATCAAAATTGGCTCATGATCTAGACATAAAGAATGATGTTATAAACAAATTAGAAGAACATAGGATAGTTTACCTCTCAGATCTGTGGAGAAGGAAGGAATTTGTGACCAAAGAAGAACTAGAGATCGTTATTGATTACAAAATAGATTATCTTGATTACATTAAGTTAAAAAGGTTTTGTACAAACAAAACTAATGTAGACAACATTAGAATGAAAGCAATAAATTTGGAAAATAGTTTTACATACAAAGATTAGGATAAAGGCCTCATTTCTAAAATATATAGATAAATGACTCAAATTTATAAGAATTCAAGCCATTCTTCAATTGATAAATGGTCAAAGGATATGAACAGGCAATTTTCAGATGAAAAAAATTAAAACTATTTCTAGCCATATGAATAGGTGCTCTAAATCACTACTAATCAGAGAAATGCAAATTAAAACAGCTCTGAGATACCACTACACACTTCTCAGATTGGCTAAGATTATAGGAAAAGATAATGATGAATGTGGGAAAATTGGAACACTAATACGTTGTTGGTGGAACTTTGAATGGATCCATCAATTCTGCAGTGTTTGGAACTATACTCAAAAAAGCTACCAAACTGTGCATACCCTTTGATCCAACAAGGTTTCTACTGGGCTTATATGTCAAACAGATCTTAAAGGAGGGAAAGAGAACCACATGTACAAAAAAAATGTTTGTGGCAGCCCTTTTTGTAGTGGCTAGAAACTGGAAACTGAATGGATGCCCATCAATTAGAGAATGACCGAATAAATTATGGTTTATGAATGTTATGGAATATTATTGTTTTGTAAGAAATGACCAGCAGGATGATTTCAGAGAGGCCTGGAGAGACTTACATGAACTGAAGCTAGATGAAATGAACAGAACCAGAAGATTATTATACATGGCAACAAGAAGATTATACAATGATCAGTTCTGATGGATTTGGCTCTCTTCAACAATGAGATGATTCAAACCAGTTTCAATTGTTTAGTGATGAAGCAAGCCATCTAGGACTGTGGGAATTAAATGTGGTTCACAACATAATGTTTTCATTTTGTTGTTATTGTTGTTTGCTTGCATTTTATTTAGCTTCTTTTTTACTGGTTTGATTTGATTTTTCATGTGCAGCACAACAATTGTATAAATATATATTCACATATTGTATTTAACATATATTTCTACCATTTTTAACATTTATTGGACTACTTGGCATCTAGGGTTGGGCATGGGGGAAAGGGGAGAAAGTTGGAATGCATGGTTTTGCAAGGGCTAATGTTGAAGAACTGTCCATGCATATGTTTTGAAAAATAAAATAACTTTATTAAAAATATAAGTTAATGATAAATGTTGGAAGAGATGTGGAAAAACTGGGACACTAATACATTATTGGTGGAGTTGTAAACTGCTCCAACCCTTCTGCAGAGTAATTTGGAACTATGCCCAAACGACTATCAAATTTTTCATTCCTTCTGATCTAGAAGTGTGTCTATTGGATTTGTAGCAACCCTTTTTATAGTAGCAAGGAACTGGAACCTTAGTGGATGTCCATCAGTTGGGGACTGGTTGAAAAAGTTATGATATATGAACATTATAAAATATGTTTGTTCTGTAAGAAATGATAAGTAGAATGATTTCAGAAAGGCCTGGAGAGACTTACAGAAACTTATGCTAATTGAAATGAGTAGTAGCAAGAGAACATTGTACACAGTAATGACAAAATTATGGGATGGTCAGTTCTGATGAACTTGGCTGTTTTCAACAATGAGATGAATAAAGCCAATTTCAATAGATTTGTGATGAAGAGACCTATCTGCATCCAGAGAGCAATCTATAGAGACTTAATGTGGATCACAACATAATATTTTTATCTTTTTTGTTGTATTCTTGCTTTTTGTTTTCTTTCTTATCTTTTTTTTTCCTTTAGGATCTGATTTTTCTTTTGCAGCATGATAAATGTAAAAGTACATGTAGAAGAATTACCCATGTTTAACATATTGAATTGCTTCCTCTCTACAATAGGAACTGAGGGCAAAGAAAGGAACAATTTGGAACACAAGTTTTTGCAGGGGTAAATATTGAAGACTACCTTTGCATATATTTTGAAAATAAAAAAATTATTATTTTTCAAAAAAGAAAAAAAAAAAAAAGAAACTGCCCAGGTCCTTTTTTTGATTATGGCTTTCAGGCAGTCCAAAGATTCTGATATTGTGTCTCCTGGATTTATTTTCTAGGTCTCTTGTTTTCCTATGATGTATTTTACATTTTCTTCCTTTTTTATTCTTTAGAATTTGTTCTTTTTTTTACTTGTTTTGTCAATCAGGGTAAGTTATTTGACCAGAGTCATATAGCTAGTACATGTTAAATGTTCAAAGCTGGATTTGAGCTCAAGTCCTTTTGCTCCAAGTAAAGTGCTTTATATACTGCACCATCTAGCTGCCCCATGTTTGATTGATTTTTGATGTCTCATATAGTCATTACCTTCTGCTTACCCAATTCTAACTTTTAAGTTGTTTTTCTCAAATAGCTTATAAACTTTATTTTTCATTTTGCCAGTTGCACTTTTAAGGGGTTGTTCTTTCAGTGAAATTTTGTTTCTCTTTTTTCATTTTGACAATTCTACTTTTTAAGCACTTTCCCAAATTATTTACTCTTGTTTTATAATTTTCTTGCATCACCGTTATTTATTTTTTCCCAATTTTTCTGTTACCTATTTCATATGCTTTTTAAGTTCTTCTATGAGTTCTTTCTGTACTTGAGACCATTTACCATTTATCTTTGGATTTTACCCATAGGTATTTTGGCATTTTTCTCTTCTGAGTTTGTATCTAGGTCTTCCCTGTCAATAAAATAATCAGATTTGTTTGTTGATAGTGGTGGGAGGGATTTTTGCTTATCTTTTCTTCTCTGCTCTGTTTTTTCTCCTCTCCTCTTCCTCTTCCTCTTCCTCCTTCTCCTCCTTCTTCTTTGGATTTCTTTTATTGTTGATAATTTGGAAACTTTTTGCACACAGTTGTTTACTTTTTTTTTTTTTTTTGGAAAACTTCCTGTTCATGTATTTTGCCATTATTTACTTATTTTGATAGATTTGTATTATATTTTTCACCATCACATATTTATCAGAGGTTGTATGCTGAAGAGATGAATTCTCAAATAAATGATTCTCTTCTCTTACCTCATTTTTTTCATTCAAGCCTGGAAATCAATTGTTTATTTTTGGGGATTCTATATGAAATTGTTATAGTTATTTTCAACTGGAATTTTATCTTGAGACTTCCTTAAACCATAATCCATTTTCATTTATTGAGTATTTTACTTTGCTCATGACAGTATCTCTACACAGGAAGAGAGGGGAAGCCCCCCTTGTTACTGTTTCAATTGGTTTGTTAAGCATTTATTAAATACCAGCTATGTATCAGACACAGTACTAAAACAAAGTAAAATGGCATCTGCCTAACCAGAATTTACATTCTAGCAGGAGAAAATGGAATATACACATGTAAATGAAAAACAAAACCAAAAAAAACAAACAAACAAACAAAACCTAACTGTGAAATTGCTTGAGTTTTTGCATTTCATTGTAAGACAGACTAAGAAGGTTGCAATAAGACACAGTGCTAATAATTTTTCAGTCCTTTCCTATCTAAATCTATTAGTCTCTAGTATAGCTCTCCAGAATAACTACTGTTAAGTTCATGGTACTCTGAGAATTTATATTCTGTCAGAACCATGACTCATGACCTCCTTTGATCATATGTTGATTTTTGTTTATCCAATCAGAGAGAGAAAACAATTCAAAACAGGCATTTAATGACATAGTATTTCCATTAAAGATAGAGTAGAACTTTATTCCTATTAATCTTGTGCTATGTTCTACAATTACCGCTACTGTCAACAGAGAAATCCAACACACATTAGTACCATGCATGAGGAGCAAACCTTTAGGAAAAACATGTGGGACATGCAGGGATAATGAGTTCATAGCTCCAAAGAGTTGTAAGAGTATCTTCTGATGGTTGATTTCCTCTGGATATATGATTATGGCATATCTATCAGTTTCTTTTATTCTTGTATTATTTTCTTTGCTTTAACTTCTTGGTCTCTTGAAGAATGCTGGACAAGTACTTTCAGTACTTATCCTACTATTGTAGTTGTGGTAGCTTCCAGGGAAAGGAATCTTGGGGGGATTTTGCTTTGCTGGCTCCCAGTGTTCTCAGGGTGGGTGATAGCTATCAGGTGAATAGTCTTTGTCCTTTGAATCTAACTTCTAGTATACCATTTCTAAGTCATACTAACTAGACTCTTGTTTTTTCTCATCTTTCTAATCTTAATCCAACCAAAATCTAGAACTTTTCCCAAATCCCTTGTAGGCAAATATTTGCTTTATCTTTTTTGGAACCAGATTTCCATATTACATGCTGGCAACTAGTTCTTCCACACCATACTATCTGAGGACTGATTATTATATCTCTTCTCACTAACTTTACCATTTCCTTTTTATGTTATCTTCCTTTATTAGATGCATTTTTCTAGGTGGCAGACCTTTCTTGTATTTTTTCCCTAGCACTTAGCATCAAACTTGGAATGTCATATGTGAATAATAAATACTTGAATAGTTTTCATGCATCCATTGGGAGTTCATTTTTTTCAGTTTACCCATCTCATATCTCAGCTCCAATTAGCATGGTGACTCAAACTGTTTCTTGTTAAGGACAGTCTGACAATTCTTGAGTCATAGCTACCAAAACCATCTAACAAAATCCCTGTAAGATATTCCCTGGCTAAGATTAATCTCTCAATATCCTATGAATAGGCAGATTTTAACCACTAATTATAGATATCAAATTTAAGACTTGATTATTCCAAGATTCTCTCAGATTAAGCTAAGGGTTAGTGCTATAGATATATAAATGATCAAGTTCCTGTACTTGTGGCACTTTTAGTATCAGGAAATAATGCTTGTGGAATTGTGCAACCATAGATTTAGAACTGGATGGGTCAATATAAGTTATCAAATATAACCCTTTCATTTTGTAGATGAGTAAATTAAAGCACTATTCTAATAGTAATCAGATAAGGGAGAGCTACAAGATAGGAATGCGTTTTGATGCAGAGGTCTGTCAACTGAAATACACTTTGTAAGAAAAACAGTATGATAAAATATAAATTTGATTAAGGATCCTAGAACAAGAAGACAAAGATTATAGAGGTTGGAAAGATACTTTGAGTAGCAATGTAGATGGATAAATGGCTGGAGTAGAAAACTGGAGAGGATGAAAAATATAAGGCAATTGAATCACTTAATGGATAGAACACTGAGTTAGGAACCAAGGAAAGCTGAGTTTAAATCCTGCCTTAAGCCCTTAAGAGTTGTTGAACCCTGGACAAGTAAAGTCACTCAACCCATATTAGTTTTAGCTTGTTCATGCATAAAATGAAAATTAAAATAATATTTACTTCTGAGGATTGTTGTAAAGATCAAATGAGATAATAATTGTAAAGTGCTTAGCACAGTGCTTGCCACATAGTAAGTACTATATGGAGTATTTATGCCATTATTATTAAATGTGGTCTGGCAGAATAGGCTGTCACATAGATAAAAGAACTAGAATTCTTACTAAGGTCTTTGGATTTAAATTCCTATACTCTTTCCATGTCAAATTATTTTTCCTCTAAATATCTTCCAAAGTTCTAAATTATCTATATTTCCTGAAGAATCTATTTGCTTTTAATTCATAAGCTGGTTGATAGCTCTGGTTGATAGAGCAAAAAGAGTACTAGATAGGAATCAGAAGATTCAAATTCTGACTCCTCTACTCACTAATTTTTATAATCTTGTGCAAGTCACATCACCTCAATATCCATATCTACATCAGGACATTGGACTAGATGATGTATAAGGCCTTGTTTACCTCCAAATTTATAATCATATAATACCTAGAACTTACTATTATTCTTGTCATACAGGAAATATGGGAAATCAGGAAAAGAATAAATTGTTCTAAACTACTCTTTATTCATGAGATTACATCTTTATTCACAAGATTGCATCTTTATTCACTAGACTACATCTCTGTAAATCCTCCTTGGCTCTATATTTTGTGTTTCAATAAGGTCATCACTCACACAAAAGAATTTTTTTAAACCTTTGGACATTACAATCAGTTGGGCTTGTTCAATCTTCACATCTGTGGAATGCGTTTCAATGAGTGATGCATCCCAATGAATGGGAGAGTGTAGGATAGATAAGTGAAAGATCTCTGACATCTGTGTGACCACTACTAATTACAAGTGACTTCAGTTGGAGGTATCTGCTTCAGCAAACACTGTCACATTCACAGTTTTACAGCTCCCAAGAAGCAGGAAGTAACAAGGTCAAGACAGCTTCCAGATTCTCAGCAGTGCCCTGTCCTTCCCTCTACCAATAAATGAATAAATCTGTTTCTGAGCAAGTAGAAATAGTAGGCAATGAGTGATCATTTTATTCTGGCAATGTCTTTCCTGCCAAAGTCAATAAAGGATTACTAAGGAATGGCCACACATTTGAGGAAAAGAAGGGAGGGGGGAGAACATTGTGTGAATTTTACACTCATAAGATTTGGCTCAAAGAGAAAATATTAGACATATTTTGTTTACAGAGAAACTATTCTCAACTTATAGAAAAGTGGGAGGAGAAAGGGGGGAAAGGGAAAGGATAGACTAAATAGAAGGGAAAAAAGAAATAGTAGGGGAAAGGTATAAGAAAAGGGTAGGCACTCTAAAGGGGGAGGGCTGCTTGAGGCAAGTGGTGCTCATAAGTAAAATACTGGAAAAGAGGGAAAGGAGAAAAGGAAAGAGAAAAGTATAATTTGGGGATAATAAGATGGCAGGAAATATAGAATTAGTAGTTTTACTTGTAAATGTGAATGGGATGAACTCTCCCATAATGCAGAAGCTCATAGCAGATTGGATTAAAAGCCAAAATCCTACAACATGCTGTTTACAACAAACACATTTAAAGTAGAGCGATATATATAGAGTAAAGGTAAAAGGCTAGAGAAGAATCGACTATGCTTCAGGTGAAATTAAAAAAAAAAAAGCAGAGGTAGTCATCCAGATCTCAGATCAAGCAAACGCAAAAATTGATCTAATTAAAAGAGACAAGGAAGGAAATTATATCTTGCTAAAGGATACCATTGATAATGAAGCAATATCAATACTAAACATATATGTACCAAGTTGTATAGCATGGAAATTGCTAAAGGAAAAGTTAAGAGAGGTGCAAAAAGAAATAGACAGCAAAACTATAATAGTGGGAGATCTCAACCTTGCACTCTCAGAACTAAATAAATCGAACCACAAAATAAATACGAAAGAAGTTAAAGAGGTAAATGGAATACTAGAAAAGTTAGGTATGTTAGATCTTTGGAGAAAATTGAATGGAGACAGAAAGGAGTACACTTTCTTCTTGGCAGTTCATGGAATCTATACAAAAATTGACCATATATTGGGACATAAAAACCTCAAAATGAAGCACAGAAAGGCAGAAATAGTAAATATGTTTTTTTTTTTTTTTTTTTCAGATCACGGTGCAGTAAAAATTACAAAAAATACATTCAATAAGAGGCCAGGGGGAAAACAGATCAAAAAGTAATTGGAAACTAAATAATCTTATCCTAAAGATTGAATGGATAAAACAGCAAAATAGCTAATAATTTCATCAAAGAGAATGACAATAATGAGACAATATATCAAAATTGGTGGGCTGCATGTGCAAGAATGTTTGTGGCAGCTCTTTTTGTAGTGGCTAGAAACTGGAAACTGAATGGATGCCCATCAATTGGAGAGTGGCTGAATAAATTATGGTATATGAATGTTATGGAATGTTATTGCTCTGTAAGAAATGACCAGCAGGACGATTTCAGAGAGGCCTGGAGAGACTTGCATGAACTAATGCTCAGTGAAGTGAGCAGAACCAGGAGATCATTATTCATGGCAACAACAATACTATATGAGGATCAGTTCTAATGAACATGACTCTCTTCAACAATGAAATGCTTCAAACCACTTCCAATTGTTTGGTGAAAAGATCCATATACACCCAGAGAGAGGGATGTGAAATGTGGACCACAACGTAACATTTTCATGTTCTCTATTGAGGTTTGCTTGCATTGTATTTCCTTTATCCGATTATTCTTTCTTGGAGATACGATTTCTCCTGCACAAAAAATGATGTGTGGCAATAACTATACATATATTCGATTTCTTAAGTATTCTAACATAATTATCATGTAGTGGATATCCTGCCATCTAGGAGAGGGGTGGGGAGTAGGGGGGAAAAATTTGTAACAGAAAGTTTGTAAGGATTAATGTTTAGGAATTACCCATACATATGTTTTGCAAATAAAAAGTATTAATAAAAAAAATTGGTGGGCTGCAGCCAAAGTGGTAACAAGGGGAAATTTTATATCTATGGATGCTTACTTGCATAAAATAGAGAAAGAAAAGAGCAATGAATTGGACTTGCAACCAAAAAAGCTATAAAAAGAACAAATTTAAAACACCTAATCAAATACCAAACTTGAAATTCTAAAAATAAATGATTAATTAAAAAAAAAATCTCTTTCCATCTCTCTCTGTCTTTCTGTGTCTCTATGTCTCTCTGTGTTTCTCTCTGTGTCTCTCTGTCTGTATGTGTTTCTCTCTCTTTCTCCCTCTCTCTCTTTCTCTTTCCTTTCCTCTCCCTCTTTTTCTCTGTCTCTGTGTCTCTAGTTTCTGTTCCTTTCTTAGCATTTTTGTACTCTGGCTTTTCAACATGCCAGAACAAGAATACTCTCCTTTTTCATCTCTGCTTACTGCCTTCTCTGGTTTCTTTCAAGTCTCAAATAAAATCCCATCTTTTACAAGAAGTCTTTCCTAACTTCTCAATTTTAGGGCATTCCCTCTTTTAGCTGTTTCCTATTGTCTTAGACTTTTTAGCTAGAAATAGACAATTTGGTAGTTATCTCTTCCATTAGATTGTGAATTCTTTAGTACAAGGATTTTCCCCTCTTTTTGTATTTTCAGCACTTTGCACAAATTTACTTAATATTTTTGACTGAGAAACACAACAAATATTTGTATAATATTTCCCTGTTGTTTTTTTTTTTTGGGGGGGAGGGAGGTTCTGAACTACAGGAGTGAAATGAATTTGGTAAGAAGCATGTTATTTATGGTTTGTTTTTTATTTAACTAGCTATCTTTGTAACAAGTGAAGATTCTGGATGATGAGGTATATATGTGTAAATTATTATGTTATAAGAACAAAAAGCATCAATAAAATTTGCTTTTTAAATACTGGGGGAGGAGTGGAGCCAAGATATTGGAGAGCAGACAAGACTCTCTGTAACCTCCTAACCTTCTCTCAAACCAACAGCAAATTAAGCCTCTAAAGTGGTTTTGAAATCAAAGAACCCACTACTATTTGGAGTACAGCACATTTCCAGAAGAATATACCTTGGAAGAACTTCAGAACAGGTTGATTTTAAATGGGCAGGGGGACAGTCTGCTGAGCCTATTTCTAATTTCACTTATTTCTAATAAAAAGAGCAAAACTGAACCAAAAAAATTGATCTCCAAATATAGAACTCAAAAGAAACATAAAAAATGTAAAAAGGAAACAACTCTCAAAAACTATACTTCTGTTATGGATATACTTAGAGAATGCTGGTATAATTTGATTTTATTACAATAACATGAAAAAGAAACTAGAGATAGAAAACGGATCATACTGAAAGAAGAGGGAAAAGGAGGTAAAATAAGATAAATTACATTTAGGAAGAGGCAAAGAAAACCTATAATAAATGAGGGAAAGAAGGGAGGGAGATGAACATTGTATGAATCTTACTCTCATCAGATTTGGCTCTAAGAGAGAACATCAATCATATTTGCTATCACAAAGAAACTTATTTCACCTTATAGGGAAGTAGGAGGGAAGGGGGGGAAAGAAAGGGAAAGACTAATAGAAGATAAAACAGAAGAATTAGGGGAAAAGTGTAAAAAAGGGGAGGGGCTCTAAAGGGGGAGGACTGTTTGAGGGAAGTGGTCATCAAAAGAGAGAGACGGGGGATAGAAAAGAGAGAAGCTTAACCTAGGGTAAATAAGATGGCAAGAAATATAAAATTAGTTATTTTAACTATAAATGTGAATAAGATGATCTCCCTCATAAAATGGAAGCAGATAGCAGACTGGATTAAAGCCAGAATTCTACAATATTTGTTTAAAAGAAACACATTTAAAACAGAATGATACATACAAAATAAAGGTAAAAGGCTGGAGCAGAATCTATTATGCTTCAGGTGAAGTAAAAAAGCAGGAGTAGCAATCCTGATCTCAGATCAAGTAAAAACAAAGATACATCTAATTAAAAGAGATAAGGAAGGAAACTATATCTTACTAAAAGGTACCATAGATAATGAAACATTGTCAATACTAAACATAAAAGAACCAAGTGGTATAAACATGGAAATTCCTAGAGGAAAAGTTAAGAGAGATGCAAGAAGAAATAGACAGCAAAACTACACTGTGGGGTATCTCAACCTTGCTCTCTTAGAACTAGATGATTCAAACCACAAAATAAATAAGAAAGAAGTTAAGGAGGTAAATAGAATATTAGAAAAAGTTAGGTATGATAGATCTTTGGAAAAAATTAAATGGAGACAGAAAGGAGTTTACATTTTTCTCAGTAGTTCATGGAACTTATACAAAAATTGACTATGTGTTAGGCCATAAAATCCTCAAAATCAAATGCAGAAAGGCAGAAATAGTGAATGCATTTTTTTTTCAGATCACAATGCAATAAAAATCACATACAATGTAAGGGTGGAAGAAAATAGATCAAAAAGTAATTGGAAACTAAATAATCTCATCCTAAAGTATGAATGAGTGAAACAGCAAAACATAAACACAATTAATAGTTTCACCCAAGAGAATGAGAATAATGAGGCAACATATCAAAATTTGTGGGATGCACCCAGAGCAGTAATAAGGGGAAATTTTATATCTCTAGATGCTTATTTGCATAAAATAGAGAAAGAGAAAATCAATGAATTGGACTTGCAA
>JAJPUD010028956.1:0-14260 GCA_023553655.1 Myrmecobius fasciatus
TCTAATTTCTAATGTCTCCACAGTGCCTGTTTCATATATTTTCATGGATTTTGAAATTTTTATTTTTTCATCCATCCTTTCCCATGGTGGGAAGTGTTCATACATTTTGGGTAGATACATCCGTGACTTGCAGATGTATCTGAATTCCCCATAAGGCTATTTTGGCCTTGCTTCTGAGTAAGCTTTACTAGGACATTGCTACTGAGTATAGGTAAATTGGATTAAATGAGGCAGAGCTGCACAAAGTCATCAGCTACACTCTCTCTTTCAGGACCATTGAAGTCCAGTTACAAGACAAAAGTCAAGACAGCTGGTAATGGCTTGACATGCAATCGATGACCCTGACATCTTTGATATCTGATAAAACTTTAAGAGTTGAAACAAGTTTAATAGATGTTAAGGAAAAATGTTCTCATTCAGCCATTTTATGGGACAGTCTCTTCTATTCTTGGAGTATACATTCTCCTGTCTTACCAGCAGATGTGAGAACTGTCAGTGATTCTTAACCTGTTTTAGTTTATCTGCTGAGTAGATTTTACTGGGGTGTAACTGGTTTTCATGTTACAGCTTTTAAGAGTCATAAGAGAAAGTTGAATGGAAGGTGTTATAAAGATGGATGGGTCAGCCTCCAAGGGCTTGGCAAACCTTTACAGGGTCTAGGTCTACTTGAACATAGTAAGCACTTGCTTTCCTAGCAGGAAAGGGCATGCTCAAAGTCACTTGTTCAAATAACAAGTAGAGCAAATTCTCCTACTAAAGAGATTAACAGGACAGTTGTTGCTTGGCAAACATCAAAATTATCCTTTTTTTTCCTCAGTGGGTGGCAACCCATTGAAAAAGGTGGCAGGATTTTGACAGGTAAAAATACTAAAATGACAAGTGAAATGACAATCCACATACCAGACTGATGTTTGTAAAATTCAGATTAAAATGTACAAGGTACAGGAGTTAAAGAATCTTGATAAGGATTTTCCCCTTCTCTCACATCAGAGATTAAAATAAACTGACAATCTGTGTCATAGATATAGATATAAATATGCCAGAAAGCATGAAAGTTCACTGGGATGTGGTGATAGATAGTTATGAAGATTCAATCAGATCAGAAGTTGTTGTAGCAGAAACAAGCCAATCTACTTGAGGGTCTTGGATGTGCAGACTCTCTGAAAAGTAGAGTAGCCATCGTATTACAATGACCAATTGCCAAAGATTAAAGCTGAGAAGAAAGCATTAAACAATTAGAGTAATAGTGTAACACATTGACCTAGGAATCAGCAAAGAGAACCACAAAGTCTTTCCATTATTATAAAGTGTGTATAACTACTTAAACTAAAGCATTTGTCTGATTTTAAGCTGAGATAAGATAAACATGGCTAAGCTGAGCAAAGGAATCAATAACAGAAGGGGTAACAGAAGGGGATGGTTGTAAAATATTTTGAAGATGAAGAAACTATGGGACTTGGCAAATGATAAGTGTGAGCTCTGAGACAGAGGAAGGATTCAAGGATGATTGGATGGCAGCTTTCTTAATATTGGTTTATCCTAAATTTTTCTTATTTGCGCATGGTTACTTATATTTCTTTTCTCTGCACACACCAGTCATTAGGTTGTGAATTTCTTGAATTTCTCTTCTACCTTTCTTTATAGCCCCAATGGCTATTACATGGCCTGGCACATAGTAGACACTTAATAAATATTTATTTACTAATTGACTACACAGGAAATTTAAAACCATTGGTAAATTTGAAATATATGCATTTAACATCAAGAATCAGCCAGACGGAGAAACTGGTATAGAGAGATTGTCATTAGTTTGGAATTAGAATCTGTGTTCAAATTCTTATGGGGGAAGAAAACTGAAGAATTTGAGAGTTGCAATGAACTTCAGCCACCATTTCTTTCAAGCCATGGACAAAAGATATATTCATTATAACATACCTGCAAAATGACCACCTAACTTTTTTTTTAAAACCATCACCTGAGTGGGAGTCCAGAACCTTTCAAAACAACCCATTGTACTCTTTGGGACAGTTCTAGTTGTTAGGAATTTTTTTTCCCCCTGACATCTTTCCTCTGACACTTCTTCTGTTCATATAAATAAGTCATTTATTTTCTCTGTATAAAATTTTCCTTACTTGTAAAATGAGTCAATTGGGTGGTACAATGGATGGAGTACTGAACTGGGAGTCACGGAAATCTGAATTCAAATTTAGGTTCATCAAAACCTAGCTTTATGGGGCAGCTAGGCAGCACAGTGGATACAGGACCAACCCTGAATTCAGAAGGACCTGAGTTCAAATTTGATCTCAGACACTTAATTCTTCCTAGCTATGTGACCCTGGGCAAGTCACTTAGCCCCAATTGCCTCAGCAAAAAAACAAAACAAAACAAAACAAAACAAAAACTAGCTTTATGATCATGAGCAAATAATTTAACCTTTCATTACATCAATTTCTTCATCTATAAAATAAGAACAATAACATCACTTACTTTGTAGCATTATTTTGAGAACCAAGATTCAGAACTTAACACAGTGTCTTACACATAGTAAATATGATATTAGTGTAAACTATTGCACAGATAATGAAAGGAAAGAAGGAAATCAGCATTTATATAGCACCTACACTTTCCCAGGCACCAAATTTTGCACTTTAAACATATTATTTCATTTGATCTTATCTGTGAAATGTGTTAATAGTATTAATCAATTTGTAGTTAAGGAAACTCAAGCAGATTTGTACCTGTCTAAGCGTAGATTTGAACTCAGGTATTTTTGGCATCAGACTCAGCACTTTATTCACTCTTCCATCATAAAATGCCTTGGGAGTTGGACTAGGTGAGGTCTCAATCATCTTTCAGGTGTAGGACCCTGAGAAACTGTGGAGTAAACTATACATTTTTCTTCTTCAAAAGAGCAGTAGGAGTCCCCATGTGGCTGAGAGATTAGGAAATCCTGAGAATAAATTAAAATAAATAAATAAATTAACTTATGGAGAAAAAACAATGTTAAACAAGAATGAGAGTTGAACTTACTCATAAGAAAATACCAAACAGTTCCAGGCTGAATGGCACAATAAAAAGAGCCATATATATGGAGTCAGAAAATGCACATTAAAATCATTCTGAACATTATTTACTGCCTAGGTCATATAGAAAAAGTTATGTAACCTCCCTGAATTTTTGTTCTCATTTTTTTGTATAATGAAAAGGCAACTGCACTACTAGTATTGAACATGAACAATGATTAATGGGATACAAAACTGACAAATGAAGAAAAAAAATAAAATTTGTTGATAGAAAGCCCAAATTTTGGCAATAAAGCTGATAAATGAAGTAAATTTAAATTTATAAAAATGCAAAATAACTGAATTAATAGAAGAGAAATTAATTGAATTTAGATAAGAAAATTGAAAACAATCATAAACTGCATATGAAAAAAGGGGAAAACATTGCAGAAACAGATAGTTTCTCAGATGAATTCTATGAAATATTCAAAAAATTTCTTAATTCCAAAAATACATAAATAATCTCCATAAATATAAAGAGACTAAGAACTTTTTCTATGGGATGAATGTGGTCTTTAAATATAAGCCAACAACAAACAAAATGGGGGAAAATAGCTCACTATCACTAATGTCGTAAAATTGTTTAAATAAAATATTAGAAAAGGAAAACATATTATTATGCAACCTTGAATTTATGTTAGGAACATGAGATTGCTTAATTATAAGGAAACTATAAACTTAACACTAATATTAAAAAGAATCACACAGTTATATCAAATGATGCAAAAAAACACAAAGTTTTTGAGATTTTATACAAAGCTAAACCAATAAACCAACCAACCAACCAACCAAACAAACAAACAAAAAAACACACTAGAATAGATTGACCTTTTCTTAAAATGATCAATGATATCTAAAAACAAGTATTGCCTTTATATGCAATGGAAAAACAAACAAACAAAAAAAAAACATAAAATCCCTTAAAGTAAAATCAGGAATCAAAGAAGCATGTCAATTATTGCTATTTTTATTTTGCAAAGTATTAAAAATGTTGACTATAGCAAATGCTAGGCATTGTGTTAAGCATTAGAAATGCAAAGAAAGACCAAAGAATATCCATATTACAAAAATCCTCATACTATAATGCTTAGAAAATTTTCAAGCAACTATGAAGAAACATGATCATAACTTTCAGTTTTTCAAGAGAATAAAAACATTAGCAATTAAAAATATTTATTTTTAAGCAGCTAAGTGGTACAATGGATAGAGTACCATCCCTGAAGTTAAGAGAACCTGAGTTTTAATCTGGCTTCAGGCACTTAACACTTCCTAACTATGAGACACTGGGCAAGTCACTTGACCTCAATTGCCTCAGGGGAAAAATTTATTTTATAATATAAATATAAATTTAATAAAATTTACCATAGTAATAAACTGATAATAATAATGATAATGTGATCCTGGGCAAGTAACGACTCCAATTGCCTCAGGAAAAAAAAGTTTTATAATATAAAAATAAATTTAATAAAATCAACTATAAATATAATTAATTAAAACAACATATAATATAAATAAAAATACAAATATTGTTTTGTATAATTTATATTGCATTATGGTTATATTTACTATATTAATCAAAATATTTATTATTAAAAATAAAACAAGGTTTTCCTCAAAATAGAATATGAAAATATAGATAATATATGAAACTGTAAATCTATTAAGTAAAATATTCTATTCCTTCAAAATATACAATAAAATTACTGTACAATTTTTTCTTTCCTCTCTCTCACCCTAGAGAGGGCAACAATTATACATATCTGTGTGTGTACGTACACACACATGCATAGATATGTATAATTATATATATATTTATATGTATAATTATATATATATATATTTATAGTCACACGCATATTCATATACATTATATATAAAATCATTCTATTCACACTCCTATTTGTCTGTTCCTTTTCTAGATGCAGATAGATTATTCCTTCATAATAAGTTTATATTTTTATAACAATCAAAATGAGTCATTCATTCAAAGCTGTTCTTAAAACAATATTATAACTGTATCCAATATTTTCTTAGTTTTATTCATTTAATCAACTATTTCATGTAAATCTATTCATATTTTTTAAGATTTTTGAGTTAATCTTTTCTTATAGCACAGTATTCTTCCATCACAATCACATACCATAACTTGTTCAGTCATTCTTCAATTGGTAAGTAGCCCCACAATTTCCATTCCCACCTCTACCACAAAGAGGTGCTATGACTATTTTAGAACAGAGTTTCTTTTCCTTTTCCCTTACTTATCTTGGGTAAGAGACCTAATATTGGTATTATTGGATCAAAAGGCATAAGAAGGAGGTTCAATAACTGTTTTTTTGAAGTCCTTAAAAAGTATGTTTTATTAAAAGCTTAAGATGAAATATTACCAAAAAGCTTGCTTACTTTGTTTTATTAACTTTATTAAAAACTAAAGCTTTTCACAATGTAGCGGAATAGAAAAAGTATTTGACAAGAAACTGCAAATCTATTATTTACAACTTTCTATTCCTTTTAAATATAAAATAATGTTATTCTAGAACTACTTTCTTCTGTCCCTTTTTGTTCATTGATTTTAAAATAGCATTTTATATCAAATTTCTCCCCCACATTCTTCTCCTATAGTCCTTTATCTCACTACTGAGAAGAGAAATGACTTGTTTGACTTTTTTAATTAAATTTTATTTTTATTGTGAACTTAAATATCAATAGATACGAACATTTCAATATTTAAAAAAAAACAAAAATTGGATATGAAACTGAAGTTTTATTGCACATATGTTTAAAGAAATGTTAAATATATTATGGCAGTATAAAACTGTCCCACTTGTCTGTTTTCCCTTTTGAACTTCCTCCTGGTGTTCTTTAGGGTATTTAAAAAGTATTTTATTGAAACTCTTTTCTTTTTCTTTCTTTTTTCCTCGTCCCCCTTTTGTTTCTTTCTTTCCTTTTGTTTTTAATTTTATTTGAAAAACATATGTATGGGTAATTCTTCAACACTGATCCTTACAAAGCTTTCTGTTACAAGTTTTTCCTTCCAACTCCCACTTTCTTTCTTCCTTCCTTTCTTTATTTCTTTCTTTCTTTCTTTCTTCCTTCCTTTCTTTCTTTCTTTCTTTCTTTCTTTCTTTCTTTCTTTCTTTCTCTTTCTTTCTTTCTTTCTTTCTTTCTTTCTTTCTTTCTTTCTTTCTTTCTTTCTTTCTTTCTTTCTTTCTTTCTTTTGTTATCCCTATCATTCCCTATCACTATTGACCAATTCTACTCTTTCAAATGAAAGCTTTCTCTTCAAACAAATAATTATGGTCACTTAAAATAAACACTATTTTCCATGAAGCAAGTTATCAGCTGGACATGGCTCTCTGCAACAAAGAATTGTCTCAAACCAGTTCCAATTGTTCGCTGAAGAAAACCATATACACCCAGAGAGAGGGAAATGAAATATGGACCACAAAGTAACATTTTCATGATCTCTATTGACATTTGTTTGCATTGTGTTGCCTTTCTCGGATTCTTTTTTTTTTTCTTGTAGATAGGATTTTTCTTGCATAACTTCTCAAGCATTTCAACATTATTAGCATGTAGTGGACTTCCTGCCATCTAGGGGAGGGGAGGGGACTGGGGGTAGAATTTGTAATGGAAAGCTTTGTAAGGATCAATGTTGGGGAACTACCCATACATATGTTATACAAATAAAAAGCTTTAATAAAAAAAGGAGCAAATTATCAGCTATTTCTTTCTTTATCCATTCATTCTCACTTATTTCTCCCTGTAATATGTTTATAATTAATGCATACACAATCATTCTGGTTCTGCTTTATTCACAAAAACATTTATGTACTTTATGCTTTATATTCTCAGGCCAAAATGATAGATGAAAACATTATCCAAACCTTAAAATGACTCTCACACTCTATACCCACATCATCTTTTCTGATTTTAATAGCATTATATTATATTGGTTTGGAATCAATTTGATCTGAATATTTCTGGATTAACCATACAAGAAGTTCTCATTAAAATTCCTTCTGGCATTTGCCGGGTATTAGATGGGCTCTCTCATGATAATTATGCCTATGAAGTACACTTATTACCAATATGACTACTATGGTAATATGTGCACAAAAAGCGATAAAACAAGTTTTAACTCACCAAGAACTCTAAAATGAAGAGATGAATTTTACATATAGTGAAGGGGAAAAAAAATCTTTAAATCTCAAAAAGAAAGAGTGCCACAGAACTATTCCATGGTGACAACAAATCAAATGAAAATGTATTAAGTTCTGAAGAAGAAATAAAACCAGTCTCCATTCCCAAAACATTTTCTACTATTAAGCTGACCCTAAAAATCAAAGGAAACAGCAGTACTTTGGGTTAGAGGTAAATATTTTATTCATGTCTTCAAATGAATGCAAAGTTATAAAGGCATAACATGAAAACTGAACAAATAGCAGAATCTTAAATGCCTTCTGATAATAATGGTTTTGTTTTAATTATTTCTTGATTTCTCATAAGGTCATTAGTTTTCATTTGCTCAGTTCTAATTTTTAAGTAATTATTTCCTTCACTGAGTTTTGGTGTCTCCTTTTCTATTTGACTGATTCTGATTTTTTTTAAGTAATTGGGGTTAAGGGAATTGCCAAGGGTAAGTTGTGAAGTTGTGAGGTCAGATTCTCTTGAATTTAGAACTGGTGCTCTATGCATTATGCCATCTAGCTGCATCATTGATTCTACATTTCAAGAAGTTTTATTCAGCAATTTTTGTGTCTCTCTTTTTATTTGGCCAAGTATGTTTTTTAGTAAGACCTGTTGTTAATGCCTTCTGCTCTCAGCCCCTTTTAGTGAAGATCCTTCTCACATACTTCCCACCCCACTTCCATTAGTGTTTCAATATTCTATAAACTGTGGGAGTACAAGGGAGTATTTGGATACTTAAACTTCTTGCCTCTGTGTAGATTTTTGGGATTAGTAGTATGTCATTTCCATCCCTCTCCTCCTTCCCCCGTGGAGAAAGTCTTGAAGTGTGTATGTGGTAAACTTTTGGGTGGGTGTGGAGAGAGAGAAGAGGGAGATAATACCTCAAGTAACACATTTAATACTTGATCAAGGAGGAAACATGTTTCCTTCTAAACTTGAAGATAATTTATCTTATTTTTTTTCTTTTCCTTTGTGGCTCTAATAAATGGATTAGGAAACAACCATATCTAACATTTCATATGTCAAACTTGCTTTTTTTGTGCAAGACTCAAATAATGAGTGAAAATACTCATTTGTTAAATTATTTGAATCCATAGCAGTTTTGACATTAGTGATATTCTAGATCTTTTGCACCTGTAACCCTTTACAATCTGCAAATCTGGTGATCTTCGCCAATACATTTCAAGAAATTTTGACCAGTCTCAATTTTTTGTAAAATGAGTTGGATTTAAAAAAAATTAAATAGTATTTGGGCATTCTTTTTCTTGCAGACTTTGTGTAATTCCTTTGCCATTTGGCCTACTCTGCTTTTTAAGGTGTCATTTTCTTCAATATTGTGTATGTGTATCTTCAATATTCTTCAACAAATTGTTGATTTACCTTTCATGATTTTCTTGAATCATTCTCATTTCTCTTTTAAAAGTTCCTCTTTTTCTCTTACCTGGTTTCCTTTTTGAGTTCTTCTATGACCTGAGACCGGTTCATATTTTTCTTTGAATCTTTGGATGTAGATAATTTGACTTTATCTTCTAAGTGTGTATTTTGATCCTCCTTGTAATTCTAGTAACTTTTCAATAGGTAAAAAAAAGTGGATATTAAACTGTGAAGTTTTGGTACACATGCTGTAAGGTAATATTAAATGTATTTTGGTACTATGAACACAAAATAAGCATATTTTTCTGTTGTTTGCTCATTTTGCAGCCTGTTACTGGATTTTTAATTTTTTGTTAACTCTGTTTCCAAGAGAGAGCACTACCCTAAGGTTCAGAAGGTTTGCAATTCTTTTAAGGTGGTATAATCTAAGGAAAGGTATGTTTACTAGTCTCCTGGTCTGTGCTCTTATCTGTGATTGAGCACAAACACTCCTTTTCACTCTGGAATGCTGATGATGGTCCTCTCCCTACTATGGCTCCATGCTTGGGTGTGCTAGAGCTCCTCCTTGCCTTAGGACTGCCACCCAGATCTGTGATCATGATTTGAGTATAGACAAAGCAACACAGTTAACTGTCAGTGCTAATAAAAAGAGACCCCAGTATCTCCTTCTCAATAACTATTTGACACCCTTACTGTCTCTTGTCTTTGGGCTGAGAGCTCCAAAAGCAGTCACTGCTACTGCTTATTCAGTGACTTTCAGGACCTGCTCCTGATTACTGGGGTGGGGGCTGAGCTACAATGTCTGTGTTGCACTAATCTCTACTATTATCCTCGTGTAATATCTTTCTTGCTAGCCTTCTAAGTTGTTTTGGATAGTTGTTCCAGTGAGTCTTTTTGTGTTTTCTGCCACTCTCAAATTTATTTAGAGTCAGTAGTTGAAAGCATTTGGAGGGATTCTGGGGGAGAATTCAAATAAAGCACTGCCTTTACTTCACCAATCAATCCCATGTGACATTAGAGTACATCAAATATCAGAGGAGTTAAGTGATTTGCCCCACATGGGTCTTAGAACATAGGAAACCTAAGCTGGAAATGCCTATAGAATGCAGCTACAATAGAGCTTATATAGTTTTCAAACTCTAGATGGAAATGATTTTAGAGTCCAAACCTTTATCTTAAAGATGAGGAATCAGAGCATCAGAGGGGATACATTACTCTCCTATTACTTTTGCTTATAGAGTTAGAGGTCACAATTGGCCTCAAATTTTGCTGATTTCGAAGCCACTAAGTCTACTAATTATACTCTATTGCATCCTTTTCAAATTTAGAAAAGGGAATGCACTTGGCTAGTGTTATGGGAAAATAATAAGTAGGATCAGAAATGTAGTCCAGGTTCTATAACTGGAAAAGTGATGTTCTTGACATTATGCAATTCTCTCTCTTCACAAAATGAAAGCCATGCATTTGTGCATGGCTTGCCAACATTTCTTTACCATAACACTTATTGGAGAAAAAAAAATGTGCCCCTGTAGACTTGTTTCCTACAAGAAACAAGACAGTCATAACCTAAAAACCAATATATGTGAATGTATTCATGGAACTATGGAGGTGGGAGCAGTGAGTGAAATGTATACAAATCAATTCAGTAAATAACAACTAAACATTTTTTATGTGATAGGTACTGTGCTACTCACAGGGATGCAAGGACAAAAAAAGTTTGTCCTCAAACTCATGGATCTTAATCCATAAATTGAATGGATTTTTCCTTATATGAATAATTCAAAACAAATTTGTTTGTGGTCTAAATAGTAAGATTTCTTTACAGTGATGATTATCATGACCCATCCATATTTGTTCATTTAGCACAAGTCTCATTATGTTTTCCAAAAATTATACCTCAGGAGCACCATCTGATGTGTTGGAAGTTTTTATACTATATTTTCTTGACACTCTGAGGGTAGTGTGAAACCACTGATGATATATCTACCTGATATCTTTTGCTTTTCCTGCATGATCAATCAATATTTTGTTTAATTCATAAAAAATTATATGATAACATATGTTATTCCTGTCCTTCAGAATTATTGATTATTTGTTGCAGCCTGCTCACATTCCCCATGTGTTTTTCCCTTGTCCTTTGTATGATAATCATGTTTATTTCACCGAGACAGTGGGATTCTAGGTCTCACTGCCATATGGTAACAACACTAAAAAGATGGGCCATTGCTGTTATTAAAGACATCGGGATGGTAAAGTGTTCTGATCTTCTGAAAGCAAAACAAACTACATTCTTCTTTCTTCTCAAAGCTGTGGCCAGCTTATTATGCATATGCAATTTTCCCATTACATATACTGTTCTCCCAAAGGCTTATCAATAATGATGCATGATAAATTTGAGAAATATTCATTTTTATCCATTTGTTTGTTTGTGTATAGATGAAAAGCTGGAATACCTTTGAGACATCATAAAACTTTTCCATTAGGTGATTTATAGTCTTGGGATTTTATAGAATTAACACAGTTAGTCCAAAATAAGAAAATATGGAGGATATTGCCATAGACAATAAAGATCTGTATTTAGCAGTCTCCTTCCAATTTTCTGGTAGTTTTGGTAACCCTACATTTGCTGACTTACTACTTTACTGATGTTTATTACCAGAAGGTTATTGCACAATATTAGTTTGCTTGTAACAGCAAGGAGGATTGAATAATCTTTATGTGTGTATGGGAGACAACTCATTTTGAAATAACCTGAAACATTTATATGTGTGTATGTGTATGTATGCAACCATATTTATATGCATGCATACATATATGTGTAAATAAATATACATTCAAGGAAACATTAGCACATGCTACCATATCCTAAATATCTTTAACTTTATTATGGTTATAAAAAATGTGGTTCTTTCCATTTTGGAAAAAGAAAATCATTGCCTACTCTCTGCTAAGTCCTTCATTGAATCTAAGTATATAGGTGACTGTCATTTTGTATAAATGGAAGAGCACACATACACACCTAGTTTTTAGTTGTGATGCATACATGCACAGACATATATGTTTATATGTATATATAAATGTTCTAAACATACATATATACAGGTATATGTGTATTTATATATGTATAGTCTGAGAGTTTTTATGGTGGTGTTCTACAATCCAAACATCTTCCCCTTATTAAGATATTTTTAAAATTTATTCCTTGATGATCTCATATTTGTATCAGGTTCAGCATAAAATGTTTACCCCAATCCTATGGATTTTCCAACTGTTATTCTTTTTAATTCTCTCAACAATCTTTATAGGCAGCACAAAGGCCATAATATTTAGTTCTAAATCTTGTAGTTGCATTATTTTTATCACAAATGTTTTTTTAATGATTTTCTCCCTTTTTCTTTTTTTCTATTTATTATCCTGTTTACCCTTTCATTTTTGACTATCTGCTCATGATTCTCCACTGATCATTTCCTGCCATCTGTTCACTTCATAGTCTCCTTTGTTGTTTAATTATCCTTACCATAGTCACTATCTGTGAATAGACCTACATTTTCCATCCTAGACTTTCTCTTTTTCTTCTAAACACTCTGGCATAGTAAATTCATATAAACTCGAGTTTATCTATCATAATTATGTAGATAACTTCAAATATATGTTCTTGATTTTTTTTTCAAATTCATCTTGGCTCATATGAATCAATATATTTACTCTGTAGAATTATCTTAAGGATAATTCTCAAATGCTTAACAAGTCTCTTTGTATTTTTGTAAAAACAAAGTAATCAGTTTGAAGTTTCAAAGTTCTTTTTGATGGTCATTTCTACTCTTTTTTTTAAAGAAAGAAAATATGAAGAAGAGAACTTAGTGTAACAAAAGAGGAGTTACATTAATTTTTCTTTTCTCTCCCCCTCCCCCATGCCCTCTACTATATATCTAAAGATATTAACCCAAATTTTAATGGCGAAATTTAGAAAAACTCATTGATTTTTATTTTTTTCCAATTCAAATTGGTATAAAGAGACACACAGAGAACTGGAAGTCTGAGATGTGGTCTAGAAAAAGGAGTCATATTGCCAGCATTCTAGTGAAGGAAGAATCTATTCGCTGGGACAAGAGGAAGTTCCAGAAACATAGGCATCACTATAATGGAAATAATAGTTGATTGGCGACTTCATCATCTGTTACCTTATTTTCAGTTACTTATCTCTCCCTCCCTCTGTCTGTCTGTGTGTGTGTATGTGTGTGTAGAACTCTGGATGGGATCTGAATTTGTGTAACTTATTTTTTTTTATTTTTATTTTTTTTTTTGCTAAGGCAATTAGGGTTAAGTGGCTTGCCCAAGGTCACACAGTAAGAAAGTGTTAAGTATCTGAAGGCAGAATTGAACTCAGGTCCTCTGAATTCAGACCTGGTGCTCTATCCACTTTACCACTTAGCTGCCCCTGTAACATTCTTGAATAAGGAGAAAGAATGTATTTTTTTTTTATTGAAGCTTTTTATTTGTATAACATATGCATGGGTAGTTCCCCAACGTTGATCTTTACAAAGCTTTCCATTACAAATTTTACACCCAGTCCCCTCCCCTCCCCTAGATGGCAGGAAGTCCACTACATGCTAATAATGTTGAAATGCTTGAGAAGTTATGCAAGAAAAATCCTATCTACAAGAAAAAAAAAAAGAATCCGAGAAAGGCAACACAATGCAAACAAATGTCAGTAGAGATCATGAAAATGTTACGTTGTGGTCCATATTTCATTTCCCTCTCTCTGGGTGTATATGGTTTTCTTCAGTGAACAATTGGAACTGGTTTGAGACAATTCTTTGTTGCAGAGAGCCATGTCCATCAGAATTGATCATCATGTAATACTGTTGTTGCTGTGTATGATGATCTCCTGGTTCTGCTTGTTTCACTCAGC
Source organism: Myrmecobius fasciatus (assembly GCA_023553655.1). Classification (NCBI taxonomy): domain Eukaryota; kingdom Metazoa; phylum Chordata; class Mammalia; order Dasyuromorphia; family Myrmecobiidae; genus Myrmecobius; species Myrmecobius fasciatus. The sequence continues at coordinate 13,537 of JAJPUD010028956.1, forward strand.
ATCAGTTCATGCAAGTCTCTCCAGGCCTCTCTGAAATCGTCCTACTGGTCATTTCTTACAGAGCAATAATATTCCATAACATTCATATACCATAATTTATTCAGCCACTCTCCAATTGATGGGCATCCCTTCAGTTTCCAGTTTCTAGCCACCACAAAAAGGGCTGCCACAAACATTCTTGCACATGTGGGTCCCTTTCCCTCCTCTAAGATCTCTTTGGGATATAGACCCAGTAGAAACACTGCTGGGTCAAAGGGTATGCACAGTTTGACAACTTTTTGAGCATAGCTCCAAATTGCTCTCCAGAATGGTTGGATCCGTTCACAGTTCCACCAACAATGTATCAGTGTCCCAGTTTTCCCACATCCCCTCCAACATTCGTCGTTATCTTTTCCTGTCATTTTAGCCAATCTGACAGGTGTGTAGTGGTATCTCAGAGTTGTCTTAATTTGCATTTCTCTGATCAATAGTGATTTGGAGCAACTTTTCATATGACTACATATGGTTTTAATTTCATCATCTGAAAATTGTCTGTTCATATCCCTTGACCACTTATCTATTGAAGAGTGGCTTGAATTCTTATATATATGAGACAATTCTTTATAAATTTTAGAAATGAGGCCTTTATCAGAACCATTAAATGTAAAGATGATTTCCCAATTTGATGCTTCCCTCCTAATCTTGTCTGCATTTGTTTTGTTTGTACAGAAACTTTTTAACTTAA
>JAJPUD010028959.1:0-14258 GCA_023553655.1 Myrmecobius fasciatus
CAAAAGATATGAACAGACAATTTTCAGATGAAGAAATTGAAACTATTTCTGGTCACATGAAAAGGTGCTCCAAGTCACTATTGATCAGAGAAATGCAAATTAAGACAACTCTGAGATACCACTACACACCTGTCAGATTGGCTAAAATGACAGGAAATGATAATGATAATTGTTGGAGGGGATGTGGGAAAACTGGGACACTGATACATTGTTGGTGGAACTGTGAACTGATCCAACCATTCTGGAGAGCAATTTGGAACTATGCTCAAAATGTTATCAAACTGTGCATACCATTTGACCCAGCAGTGTTTCTACTGGGCTTGTATCCCAAAGAGATTTTAAAGGAGGGAAAGGGCCCCACATGTGCAAGAAGGTTTGTCGCAGCTCCTTTTGTAGTGGCTAGAAACTGGAAACTGAATGGATGCCCATCATTTGGAGATTGGCTGAATAAATCATGGTATATGAATATTATGGAATATTATTGTTCTGTGAGAAATGACCAATAGGAGGATTTCAGAGAGGCCTGGAGAGACTTGCATGAACTGATGCTGAGTGAAATCAGCAGAACCAGGAGAACATTATACACAGCAACAAGACTATACGATGATCAATTTTGATGGACATGCTTCTCTTCAACAATGATGTGATTCAAACTAGTTCCTCTTGTTCAGCGATGAAGATAGTCATATACATCCAGAGAGAGGCCTGAGGGAACTGAATGGGAACCACAACACAATATTTTAACGCTTTCTGTGAATATTTCCATGCATTTTGTTTTCCTTCTTAGGTTGTTTTTTCTTCTTCTCTTTCTAGATCTGATGTTTCTTGTGCAGTAAGATAACTGTATAGATATGTATACATGTATTGTATTTGTCATATAATTTATCCTATTTCGCATGTATTGGATTACCTGTCATCTGGGGGTGGGGGTGGGGGGAAGAAGGGAAAAAGCTTGGAAAAAAAAGTTTTCGCAAAGGTCAATGTAGAAAAATCACTCATATGTTTTGCAAATAAAAAGCTTTATTAAAAAAAAAAAGAACCATCCAAGAAAAACAAGAAGATGGTGAAAAAAAAAAAACTTAACCAACTAGAAAAGGAGAGACAAAATCTTTTGTTTTTCTGCTGAGGCAATTGGGATTAAGTGACTTGGCCAGGATCACGCAGCTAGGAAGTGTTAAGTATCTGAGGCTAGATTTGAACTCAGATCCTCCTGACTTCAGGTCTGTTGCTCTATCCACTATGCCATCTAACTGCCATGAGACAAAAATCTTAAAGAAGAAAACAATTCCTTGAAAATTAGAATTGGGCAAAGGGAAGCAAGTGAAGCTACAAGAGACCAAGAAATAGCAATGCAAAATATGAAAAGTGAAAAAAAAATAGAACAGAATGTGAAATATAAGACAAGCAACAAATCTAGAGAACAGATCAAGAAGAAAACATATAAGGATAATTGCACTACATGGAACCTATGACAAAAAAAAAGAACCTTAACACAATAATGCAATGATGCAAGAAATAATCAAAGAAAATTATCCTGGAGTGGTAGAACATGAGGGGAAAGCAGAAATGGAAAAAATACACCAATCACCACCTCAAAGAGATCCTTTGTGGAATACACATAGGAATATTTTTGCCAAATTTCAAAACCACCAGATAAAAGAAAAAAATTGTGCAAGAAACAAACAGTAACAATAACAACAATTCAAATATGCTGAAGCTACAATTAGAATTGTACAGATTTTGTTAGCAAGCACAATAAAAGACTGCAAATCCTGTGATAATATGCTGACAATAAAAAACAAAAAGAAAACAAAAAGAAACTTGATCTGAAACTAAAAATATCACACTTAGCAAAATTATCCATATTATTAAATGGGAAAAAAGAAACATTCCACAAACTTGCAGATTTTCAGAATTTTGTGTCAATTAAACTCAAATTTGATAGAAGACAACATATTAAACTCAATATTAAAAATTAATTTCAGTGAACTCAATCTGAGCAAATCGTTTTATGTTTTTTACATGGAAATGCATATCATATGTTTAAACTTGACATCACTAATTGGATAGCTCAAAAAATATTGGGGTGAGTTGTGTGTGATCTGATTCTAAAAAGCAAAACTGAATAGGATAAGGTAAAAATAGTAATTATTTTATATAAATGAGATACAGAGAAAGAAGTGATACAGAGTTATTAAAGGGGAGAGGAGGGTTCATAATTCTAAAAGCCTATTCACATCAGGAATGGGTAAAATAGGAAGGAACATGCACACACACACACACACACATACATATACCTTGAAGAATGTAGCACCCTCCAAAATCTATAAAGAAGTAAGGGGGCAGGGGAATAGAATAAGGTGGGTATAGAAGGATGTTAAATTTATGATAGGAGGACAAGATGTGAAAGTTAATGGGCAAGGGATAAAAGATAAAGTGGGCTATGGAAGGCTGTGTAGAGTTATGGTAGTGAGACAATGTGTGTAGATTAATGGGAAAGGGAGGAAATAGTAGCATGGGATAAAATGGGGTACAGAAAGGGGTTTAGATTAATAGGAATGGAATAAAATGTGTATATTAATGGGAATGGGATAAAGGGAGAAGGAAATGGTGGAGGTAGAAGATCAGGCAGGGATCCATGGTTGGGGGTTGATTAAGTAATAGCAAGGCAAGGAGTAGAATTAAAGTAGAAGAGTTAGCAAGAATGGGAAATAAGAGAAATGCATGAACACTATGATAAGGATCAGGAGTAGAATTAATTAGAAAAAAATAGAGCTAGTAATCCTCTTAGATACAATAAAACTTAAAAATTCAATCAAGAGAAAAATTTACATTATATGGCAGCCATATTAATATTGCTCTGGATGCACTTTTATATATGGATAATTGTGTAAGGATATATTGTGGCCAAGTAGATTTAAGTATGTAGGCATATGTATATAGATATAGATATATGTATATGTATAAGTATGTGGGTTATGTGAATATATATGTGTGTATATAAAAAAAAGAATAAAGTAAAAATTATAACAGGGAACTGAAGAATAAACTAAAAGGAAGCAAAAAGTCATGAATATAATCTCTTCTACTATTATATATGCTTTCTTGAAGTGGAAATTTATTATTATATATTTTTAATCTTCCCCGAGGCTCTACTGGGCACATGACAATGTTTTATTTTGTTTTATTTTTTGTCCTGTTCTATTTTATTTTTTCTTATTTTGTATTTAGTTCAATAAAAAAGTAAAAATAAAAATTATTTAGTAACCCTGTGAATGATGGTTTTATGATTAATATCTATTCCCATGGAGGATAGAATACGCTTTTCCCCTGAAAACTTAGTGAAGTCATATTTGAGGCAATGATTGTGTTGCTTCTGTTGTACTTCAGTCATTTTCAATCACATCTAACTCCTTGTGACCTTATTTGAGGGTTTCTTGGCAGAAATATTGGAGTAGTTTGCTATTTCCTTCTCCAGCTCATTTTACAAATGAGGAAACTGAGGCAAATAGGGTTATGTGATTTGCCTAGAGTGTAAGTGTCTGAGACCAGAGCAGGAAGATAAGTCTTTCTGATCCCAGGCCTGGCACTATATCCATTGTCCCACCCAGCTACCCTAAGGCAATTATAGCTAACTAAAATTGAAATGGGGCCATTAATACATACATAAATATCTCTGTGAGCAGCATATTAACTTTGTTTTAAAATGTAATGTCACATGGTTTGTGGTATTTTGTTTAATACTTCCCAATTATTCTTTAATCAGATTCAGACAGTACTCAAAAAAGCACTCATAGGAACCTTGAAGACCTACCTAGTGTTTGACACCTCTGATCTAAAAAACTAAAAAAAAATTATCTGCAAAATATTTTTTAATTTTATTTCTAATTCGTGGAATAAAACAAGCATTTCCATCACATAATAAAAAAAAAGATAATTAGCATATGAAACTGCAAATCTACTATGTACAATTTGCCATTCCTTTCAAATATGCAACAAAATTATCATGTAAGTTTCTTTTTTTTTTTTACTTCCCTTCCTTCTACCCCTGGCCTAACAATGGCTACCATTAGACACAAATAGCTATGTATGTGTAAAATTATTCTATATATATTTCAATTCATCAGCTCTTTTTCTGGATGCAGGTAGCATCTTTTTTTTATGTCCTTTATAGCTAATTTGGGCATTTCTAATAGTCAAAATAATTTATTCATTCAAAGTTGTTCTTTATTTTTTTCCTTTTTAGTTGATTTATTTTTTCTGGTTATATGTGTATGTTAACTTTTAAATACACACTTCTTTTATGAAGCATGTTGGGAGAAAAAAATCAAAACAAAAGAGCAAAAGTATAGGAGAGGGGGAAAAGAAAAACCAAAGTGAACATAGCATGTGTTGATTTACACTCAAAACCTCCATAGTTCTTTTTCTGGATGCAGATGGTATTTTCCAACCAAAGTTTATGGGGATTGCCTTGGATCACTGAACCACTGAGAGGAACCAAAAGTAATCTTGACATAACTGTGTACAATTCTTACAGTACATATTCCTGGTTATGCTTATTTCACTCAGCATCAGTTGATATAAATCTGTCTAGACCTTTCTAAAATCAGCTTATTCATCATTTTTATAGAACAACAATAATATTCCATTACTTTCACGCATCACTACTTAGTCAGCCATTTCCCAATTGATAAGCATCTACCCATTTTCCAATTCTCAAATTTGTTCCTAAATGTTGCTGTTAATGAATATTGAATACTGTATTCTCTCAAATCTGCTCATTTCTCTTCATTATTTCATGCACGTCTTTCCATGTTTTTTCCTAAAATTATTGAGCTCATTGTTTCTTATAATGTGATAGCACTTTAAAACAGTCATATGCCACAATTTGGTTAGCCTTCTACCAGTTGGTGGGCACCCCTGCAATTTTTAATTTGTTGCTATTACAGAGAGCTACTATTCACATTTTAGAATGAATAGGCTCCTTTCCTTTTTTCCTAATTATCTTCAGAAATAAATCAATGAGTGGTATTGCTAGGTCAAAGGGTATAGGTATAGGTAATTTCATAACTCTTTCAGCATAATTCCATTTTGCTCTTCAAAATGATTGGATTAATTCACAATTCCATCAATAATGAATTAGTGTCCTAACTTTTCTATATCCATTCCAATATATGGCACTTTTTCTATTATTTTAGTCAATCTGGTAGGTGTAAATGATATCTCAAGATTACTTTAATTTACATTTCTCTAATCAATAGTGATTTATAGCATTTTCCCATGACTATACATTGTTTTAATTTCTTCATCAAAAAATGGCCCATTCATATCTTTTGACCGCGTATCAAGTAGGGAATGGCTCATATTCTTGACAAAATTCTTTTATATATTTTAGATATGAAACCTTTATTTGATAAACTGTCTATAGAAAATTTTCCAAAGTTCTGTTCTCCTTCTGATCTCTGCTAACATTTCTACAACTTTTAAACTTAATGTAATCAGAATTATCCATTTTACACCTAATTTTGTTTTCTATATTTTCTATATTCATAATTTTTAACTAATCATGTCTGATAAGTAATATATTGTGCTCCTCTATTTTTCTTGTAAAATCTCTTTTTATCTAGATTATATATACATTTTGAATTTATCCTCATTTATGGTGGAAGATTTTGGTCCATGCCCCATTTGTGCCATACTGCTTTCCAGTTTTCTTAATAATTTTTACAATAATGAATTCTTATTACAAAATCTTTACACTTCTCAAATAAAAGATTATTGTTTATTTGTTGCTGTAAATTATATGTTACTCTATTCCTTTGATCTTTCTTAGTCGGTAGCAAATAGTTTTTATAATTATTGCCTTATACTACAGTGTAAGATCTGGTACTGCTAAACCTTCATTCTTTATACTTCTTTTGTTTATTTTTGTTTATTTACATAACATCTGAGTAATTTTTCTACATTGACCTTTGCAAAACTTTCTGTTCCAAATTTTTCCCTCCTTCCCCCCATAGCCTAGATGACAGGTAGTCTAATACATGTTAAGTATGTTAAAATATATGAAAAATCCAACATATGTATACATATCTATACAATTATCTTGCAGAACATGAAAAAGTCAGATCTAGAAAGAGAAAAACAACTAAGAAGGAAAACAAAATGCGAGCAAACATCAACAGAAAGTGTTAAAACGCTATATTGTGGTCCACACTCAGTTCCCACAGACCTCTCTATGGATGTATATGGCTTTCTTCATCACTGGACAATAGGAACTGGTTTGAATCACCTCTTTGTTGAAGAGAACTATGTCCATCAGAATTGATCATCTTATAGTCTTATTGTTGCCATGTATAATGATCTCCTGGTTCTGCTCATTTAATTTAGCATCAGTTCATGTAGGTTTCTCCAAACCTCTCTGAAATCATCTTGTTGGTTGTTTCTTACAGAACAATAATATCCCATAACATTCATATACCATAATTTATTCAGCCATTTTCCAATTGATGGGCATCCGTTCAGTTTCCAGTTTCTTGCCATTACAAAAAGGGCTGCCACAAACATTTTTGCACATGTGGGGCCCTTTCCTTCCTTTAAGATCTCTTTGGGATATAGGCCCAATAGAAACACTGCTGGGTCTCAGAGTATGTACAGTTTGATAACTTTTTGAGCATAGTTCGAAATTGCTCTCCAGAATGGCTGGATCCGTGCATAGTTCCACCAATAATGTATCAGTGTCCCAGTTTTCCCACATCCCCTCCAACATTCATTATTATCTTTTCCTGTCATTTTAGCCAATCTGACAGGTGTGTAGTGGTATCTCATAGTTGTCTTCATTTGCATTTCTCTGATCAATAGTTATTTGGAGTAACTTTTCTTATGACTAGAAATAGTTTCAATTTTTTCATCTGAAAACTGTCTGCTCATATCCTTTGACCATTTATCAATTGGAGAATGGCTTGAATTCTTATAAATTTGAGTTAATTCTCTATATATTTTAGAAATGAGGCCTTTATCGGAACCTTTGAATGTAAAAATGTTTTCCCAGTTTATTCTTTCCCTTCTAATCTTGTCTGCATTAGTTTTGTTTGTACAAAAACTTTTTAACTTGATATAATCGAAATTAACTATTTTGTGATTAGAAATGATCTCTAGTTCTTCTTTGGTCACAAATTCCTTCCTCCTCCACAGATATGAGCAGTAAACCATCCTATTTTCTTCTAATTTGTTTATAGTATCATTCTTTATGTCTAGACCATGAATCCATTTTGACCTTATCATGGTATATGGTGTTAGGTGTGGGTCAATGTCTAGTTTCTTCCATACTACTTTCATATTTTCCCAGCACTTTTTGTCAAATAGTGAGGTCTTATCTCAAAAGCTGGGGTCTTTGGGTTTGCCAAACATTAGATTACTATACTCATTGACTATTTTGTCCTGTGATCCTAACCTATTCCACTGATTGACTTCTCTGTTTCTTAGCCAGTACCAAATGGTTTTGATGACCACCGCTTTATAATATAGTTTTAGATCTGGCATAGCTAAGCCACCTACATTTGCTTTTTTTTTTCATTAATTCCCTTGAAATTCTTGACCTTTTGTTCTTCCAGATGAATTTTGTTGTTATTTTTTTCAAGGTCAGTAAAATAATTTCTTGGGAGTTTGATTGGTATAGCACTAAATAAATAGATTTGTTTAGGTAGTATTGTCATCTTTATTATATTCACTTGACCTATTTAAGAACACTTGATATTTTTCCAATTGTATAGATATGACTTTATTTGTGCGGAAAGTGTTTTGTAGTTTTGCTCATATATTTCCTGACTTCCCCTTGGCAGATATATTCCCAAATATTTTATACTATCAACAGTTATTTTATTTTTTATTAAAGCTTTTCATTTGCAAAACATATGCATGAGTAATTTTTCAACATTGACCACTGCAAAGCTTTCTGTTACAAATTTTTCCCTCTTTTCCCCATCCCACCTTTAGATGGCATGAAGTCTAATACATGGTAATTATGGTAAAATACTTGACAAATCAAATATGTGTATATATATTTATATAGTTATCTTGCTGTACAAGAAAAATCAGATCTACAAGAAAAAAATACCTGAGAAGGAAAATATAATGCAAGCAAACATCAATAGAGAGCATGAAAATGCTATGTTGTGGTCCACACTCAGATCCCTCCAGCCTCTCCCTGGCTGTATATGACTTTCTTCATCACTGAACAACTGGAACTGGTTTGAAACATCTCATTGTTGAAGAGAACCATTCCACAGCTATTTTAAATGGAATTTCTCTTTTTATCTCTTGCTGTTTGATTTTGTTAGTGATGTATAAAAATGCTAATGATTTATGTGGATTTATTTTGTATCCTGCAACTTTGCTTAAGGTGTAGATTATTTCTAATAGTTACTTAGTTGATTTTCTAGGGTTCTCTAAGTATACCATCATATCATCTGCAAAGAGTGATCATTTGGTTTCCTCATGACCTACTCTAATTCCTTTAATCTCTTTTTCTTGTCTTATTGACAAGGCTAGCATTTCTAATACAATATTGAATAGTAATGGTGATAGTGGGCAACCTTGTTTCACCCCTGATCTTACTGGGAATTGTTCCAGTTTATCACCATTACACATGAAGCTAGCTGATGGTTTTAAATAGATGCTATGGACTATTTTAACACAAAATCCATTTATTCCTATATTTTCTAGTGTTTTTCATAGGAATGTATATTAGATTTTATAAAATGCTTTTTCTGCATCTATTGAGATAATCATATAGTTTTTATTCATTTGGTTATAGATATAGTCAATTATGCTAAAAGTTTTCCTAATATTGAAGTATCCCTGCATTCCTGGTATAAATCCTACTTGGTCATGGTGAATTATCCTGGGGATGATTTTCTGTAATCTCTGCTAATATTTTATTTAAGATTTTTGCATCAATATTCATTAAGGAGATTGGTCTATAATTTTCTTTCTGTTTTTGTCCTACTTGGTTTTGGTATCAGTACAATGTCTGTGTCATAAAAGGAATTTGGTAGGAGTCCTTCATTCCCTATTTTTTCAAATAGTTTATACAGTATTGGAGTTAATTGTTCTTTAAATGTTTGGTAGAATTCACATGTAAATCCATCTGGTCCTGGAAATTTTTTTCTTAGGGAGTTGATTAATGGCTTGTTTTATTTCCTTTTCTAAAATGGAACTATTTAAGTAATTTATTTCCTCTTCTGTTAATCTGGGCAATCTATATTTTTGTACATATTCCTCCATTTCATTTAGGTTATCAAATTTATTGGAATAAAGTTGACAAAGTAACTCCCAATTATTGCTCTAATTTCCACTTCATTGGTGGAAAGTTCTCCCTTTTCATTTTTGAAACTAACAATTTGATTTCCCTCTTTCCTTTTTCTAATCAAATTAACTAAAGATTTATCTATTTTGTTGGGTTTTTTTCATAAAACCAACTTTTAGTTTTATTTATTAATTCAATAGTTTTTTTTTACTTTTAATTTTATTAATCCCTCCATTTATTTTTAGTATTTCAAGTTTGGTATTTAATTGGGGGTTTTGAATTCATTCTTTTTTTAGCTTTTTTAGTTGCAAGCCCAATTCGTTGATTTTTCTCTTTCTCTATTTTATGCAAGTAAGCATCTAGAAATATAAAATTTCCCTTCATTACCACTTTGGCTGCATCCCACAAATTTTGGTATGTTGTCTCATTATTGTCATTCTCTAGGGTGAAATTAGTAATCGTACCTATAATTTGCTATTTCACCCATTCATTGTTTAGCATGAAATTATTTAGTTTCCAATTGTTTTTTTGGTCTATTTTCTACTAATTTTATATTGCATGTGATTTTTATTGCATCATGATCTGAAAAAATGCCTTTACTATTTCTGTATTTGCTTTTGAGATTTTTATGCCCTAACACATGATCAATTTTTGTATAAGTTCCATGAACCACTGAGAAAAAAGTAAACTCCTTTCTGTCTCCATTTAATTTCCTTCAAAGATCTATCATACCTAACTTTTCTAACATTTTGTTTACCTCCTTAACTTCTTTCTTATTTATTTTGTAGTTCGATTTATCTAGTTCTGAGAGAGCAAGGTTGAGATCTCCCACTATTTTAGTTTTGCTGTCTATTTCTTCTTGCATCTCTCTTAACTTTTCCTCTAGGAATTTCCATGTTATACCATTTGGTGCATATATGTTTAGTATTGATATTGCTTCATTATCTATACTACCCTTTAGTAAGATATAGTTTCCTTCCTTGTCTCTTTTAATTAGATTTATATTTGTTTTTTCTTGATCTGAGATCAGGATTGCTACCCCTGCTTTTTTTTTGTTCACCTGAAACATAATAAATTCTGCTCCAGCCCTTTACCTTCACTCTGTATGTATCATTATGCTTTAAATGTGTTTTTTGTAAACAACATATTGTTGGATTCTTTTTTTTAATCCAGTCTGCTATCTGCTTCTGCTTTATGAGTTATTAGTTAAAATAACTAATTCTGTATTTCCTGCCATCTTGTTTACCCTAGGTTATGCTTTTCTATTTCTTATCCCCCTTTCCTTCTCCCCAGTATTTTTCTTTTGATGACCACCTCCCTCAAACAGTCCTTCCCCTTTAGAGCCCTTCCCCGCCTTTTACACCTTTCCCTTATTTTTTCTGTTTTTTTCTTCTATTAGTCTTTCCCTTTCTTTTACCCAATTTCCCTGTTTTCCTATAAGGTGAGACAAGTTTCTTTGTGATACCAAAAAGGTCTGATATTTTCTCTTAGAGCCAGATCTGATGAGAGTAAGATTCACACAATGCTCATTCCCCTCCATTCTTTCCCTCAATTATAATAGGTTTCTTTACCTCTTCATGAGATGTAGTTTCCCTTATTTTACCTTCTTTTTTCTCTTCTTCCAGTATCATCCCTTTTCTACTAATAATTTCTTTTTCATATCATAATAAAATCAAAATATACCCATATTCTCTAAGTATAACCATATCAGAAATATAGTTCTCAAGAGATTTTTCCTTTTTACCTTTTTATATTTCTCTTGAGTTCTGTGTTTGGAGATCAAATTTTTTTGTTCAGTCCTGGTCTTTTCATTAGAAATACGTGAAATTCATCTATATCATTGAATGTCCATCTTCTTTCCTGAAAGATAATCCTCATTTTAGCTGGATAGCTTTTTCTTGGCTGTAATCCCAGTTCCTTTACTTTTCAGAATATTAGATTCCAGGCCTGTCAATCCTTGAAGGTGGAAGCTGCTAGGTACTGGGTGATCCTAATTGTGGTTCCTTACTCTTTAAATTGTTGGGTTTTTTTTTTTTTAGCTGCTTTGAATTTTTTTTTTTTTTTTTTTGATAGTTTTGAAATTTAGCCAGGATATTCCTTGGGGATTTAATTTTGAGGTTTCTTTCAGGAGGTGCTCATGATCAGTGGATTCTTTTCATGGCTATTTTACTTTGTGGTTTTAAGATATCAGGGTAGTTTTCTTTTATGATTTCCTGAAAGATGATGTCTAGATTTTTTTTTCATCATGGCTTTCAGGAAGTCCTATAATCCTTAGATTGTCTCCCCTAGATATATTTTCCAGTTAAGTTGTTTTTCCTAGGAGATATTTCATATTTTCTTCTATTTTTTCATTTTGTTTGTTTTTGTTTGACTTATTCTTGAAGTCTTATTGATTCATTCACTTCCATTTGTCCAATTTTAATTTTTAGTGTATTATTTTCTTCACTTACTGTTTTAGCTCCTTTAGCAATTGGCCAATTAATTTTTTTTTGTTCATTGCATTCTTTTTCCATTTTTTTTATTCTTTTTTGCAATGATCTCATTTCATTTCCCCATATTTTTTCTAACTCTCTTTTAAGATCCTTTATGCAATCTTCGAAGAAAGCCTTGTGCCATGGGGTCCAGCTTATGTCTCTCTTTGGGGCTTTTTCTGGAGTTGCTTCACCTTTAGGGATCTCAGGATTTGAGGTCTTCTCTTCTCTCTCTCTCCATAAAAGCTTTCTTTCTTTTTTTTTTTGTGGGATGCAGCCAAAGCGGTAATAAGGGGAAATTTTATATCTCGAGATGCTTACTTGCATAAAATACAGAAAGAGAAAATCAATGAATTGGGCTTACAACTAAAAAAGATAGTAAAGAACAAATTAACCCCCCAATTAAATACCAAACTCGAAATACTAAAAATAAAAGGAGAGATTAATAAAATTGAAAGTAAAAAAACTATTGAATTACTAAATAAAACTAAAAGTTGGTTTTATGAAAAAACCAACAAAATAGATAAACCTCTAGTTAATTTGATTAGAAAAAAATTTGCAAAGGTCAATGTAGAAAAATCACTCATATGTTCTGTAAGTAACAAGCTTTAATAAAAAAAATTATGTCAAAATTTGATTTCCTGGAGATATTTATCAGTATTGTTCATCAATTTCATACTGCATGCTTGCCTGGGTTCTGGATAATGGATGATCCCTCGTGCTTTCCCAGTCACCAAAGAGTCTTGCTCCCATGCTTTTTACCATGATGTATTTATTTCCAAGTACAAAACCTTCTTGGGCTCAAGTTTCAGGCACCTTGACTTCCCTATATCCTACAAAGAATCTTGACTCATTGGTCACCATAGTTACAAGTCCTAGTGAGGATTACCACTTTCACCTAAAATGAGTAAGTTAAAGAAACAGCTCCAAGCACACTTCCAAGCTCACTAAGCTAATGAGTAAGGAGAACAGAGGAAGGAAATCATTCCCTTCTCTTCATGGTAGTTGATGTTCTTGCTGTAAATGAACTGTGATCTTCATCTTCTAAATACAGCAGGAAAGAGCATATAGTAAAGAGAGAGGCTGTGCCAGTCTGGTCAATTTCAAAGACATAGCTTATTTCAATTACACAGTTAATCAAAGGGAGGCTAGACCCACCCATTGATAAGGGTGATAGAGTTACCTTCATGTTAGATGATTTGAGTATAACCATCAGAAACCTCATTATACAAGGCACTAGATTCTGTTTTAATTATTGTATGGTTCTTTCTTGCTTAGCATTTCTTTTGCAATGTTAGGATGAATTACATGTCCCATACCTGATTTTTATAGTGACACTGAGCCCATTTTTTTTTAACTTTACCTTTTGCTGGGAAAAATTTTTAGATTTTGAACCCAAAACTATTTTTATAGTCATCAACTCTGCAAATAACTTTTCCCAAAGTAGCTAGGGTTTGAATGGAGAGCTAGTGAATACAGGAATTGGGGAATCTATTCTATTTTTTTTATTAAAATTTTTTATTTACAGAACATATGAGTAATTTTTTTACATTGACTTTTGCTTTTTGCTGAGGCAATTGAGGTTAAGTGACTTGCCCAGGGTTGCACAGCTAGGGAATGTTAAATGTCTGAGATCAGACTCAGGTCCTCCTGACTTCAGGGTTGGTGCTCTATCCACTGCACCACCTAGCTGCTCCATCTACATTGACTTTTTTTTTTTAATAAAGCTTTTTATTTGCAAAACATATGAGTGACCTTTCAAGACTGACCTTTGCAAAAAAAAAACTTTTTTTCCCAAGCTTTTCCTTTCCCTCCCCCCGCCCCCCACCCCTAGATGACAGGTAATCTAATACATGCTAGATAGGATAAATTATATGACAAATACAATACATGTATACATATCTATACAGTTATCTTACTGCACAAGAAACATCAGATCTAGAAAGAGAAGAAGGAAAAAAAACAACCTAAGAAGGAAAACAGAATGCATGGAAATATTCACAGAAAGCGTTAAAATGCTGTGTTGTGGTTCACTCTCAGTTCCCACAGGCCTCTCTCTGGATGTATATGACTATCTTCATCGCAGCACAACTGGTTTGAATAACATCATTGTTGAAGAGAACCATGTCCATCAAAATTGATCATCATAGTCTTGTTGCTGTGTATAATGTTCTCCTGCTTCTGCTGATTTCACTCAGCATCAGTTCATGCAAGTCTCTCCAATCCTCTCTGAAATCCTCCTGTTGGTCATTTCTTTTTATGTTTCTCTTGTGTTCTGTGTTTGTAGATCAAATTTTTTGTTCAGTTCTGGTCTTTTCAGTAGAAATAGGTGAAATTCTCCTATATCATTGAAAGACCATCTTCTTCCCTGGAAGATAATGCTCATTCTAGCTGGGTAACTTATTCTTGGCTGTAATCCAAGTTCCTTTGCCCTTTGGAATATCTGATTCCAGGCCCTTCGATCCTTCAAAGTAGAAGCTGCT
>JAJPUD010028960.1:0-14258 GCA_023553655.1 Myrmecobius fasciatus
GATAAACCCAAAGACCCCAGTTTTTGGGATAAAAACTCACTATTTGACAAAAACTGCTGGGATAATTGGAAACTAGTCTGGAAGAAATTAGGCATTGACCCACACCTAACACCATATACCAAGATAAGGTCAAAATGGATTCATGATCTAGGCATAAAGAATGATATTATAAACAAATTAGAACAATGTAGGATGGTTTACCTCTCAGACCTGTGGAGGGGGAAGGAATTTGTGACCAAAGAAGAACTAGAGGTCATCATTAATCACAAAATAGATAAGTTTGATTATATCAAGTTGAAAAGTTTTTGTACAAACAAAATGAATGCAGATAAGATTAGAAGGGTAGCAGTAAACTGGGAAAATATTTTTACATCCAAAGGTTCTGTTAAAGGCCTCATTTCTAAAATATATAGAGAATTGACTCAAATATATAAGAATTCAAGCCATTCTCCAATAGACAAATGGTCAAAAGATATGAACAGACAATTTTCAGACGAAGAAATCAAAACTATTTCCGGTCACATGAAAAGGTGCTCCAAGTCACTATTGATCAGAGAAATGCAAATTAAGACAACTCTGAGATACCACTACACACCTGTCAGATTGGCTAAAATGACAGGAACTGATAATGATAGCTGTGGGAGGGGATGTGGGAAAACTGGGACACTGATACATTGTTGGTGGAACTGTGAACAGATCCAACCATTCTGGAGAGCAATTTGGAGCTATGCTCAAAGAGTTATCAAACAGTGCATACCCTTTGACCCAGCAGTGTTTCTACTGGGCCTATATCCCAAAGAGATTTTTAAGGAGGGAAAGGGACCCACATGTGCAAAAATGTTTGTGGCAGCCCTTTTTGTAGTGGCAAGAAACTGGAAATTGAAAAGATGCCCATCAATTGGAGAATGGCTGAATAAATTATGGTATATGAATGTTATGGAATATTATTGTTCTGTAAGAAATGACCAACAGGAGGATTTGAGAGAGGATTGGAGAGACTTGCATGAACTGATGCTGAGTGAAATCAGCAGAACCAGGAGAATATTATACACAGCAACAAGACTATACGATGATCAATTTTGATGGACATGGTTCTCTTCAACAATGATGTGATTCAAACCAGTTGTTCTGCGATGAAGATAGTCATATACATCCAGAGAGAGGCCTGTGGGAACTGAGAGTGAACCACAACACAGCATTTTAACGCTTTCTGTGAATATTTCCATGCATTCTGTTTTCCTTCTTAGGTTGTTTTTTTTCTTCTTCTCTTTCTAGATCTGATGTTTCTTGTGCAGTAACATAACTGTATAGATATGTATACATGTATTGTACTTGTCATATAATTTATCCTATTTAGCATGTATTAGATTACCTGTCATCTAGGGGTGGGGAGAGGGGGGAGGGAAAGGAAAAGCTTGGGAAAAAAAAAGTTTTTTTGCAAAGGTCAATGTTGAAAAGTCACTCATATGTTTTGCAAATAAAAAGCTTTATTAAAAATAAAAAAAAAAATAAAAAAATAAAAAAAAAGAAAGCAATCATAAAAAAAAAAAAGCTTATCATTAATAGTTTCAAAGGGTCCAGAGATATCAAGAAGGATAGTGATTGAGAAAAGGCCATTTTTAGGTGATTAAAAGTTTGTTAGTAACATCCACAGAGAAGTTGTGGTTGAATGATGAAGTTGATAGCTAGAATCTAGAAGTTAAGAAGAGGATGAAAGGAAGGTGATGACTTAGTACAGGATAACATAGATATATGGATCAAGTGACAATTGTTTTGAGGATGGGAGAGAAATCTGCATATTTGTAGATAATAGGAAAGTAGGTTGTAAATGGAGAGATACTAAAGACAAATGAGAGAGAGATTAAAAGGCAAATGAATATGATCAAAAGAACTGAGAAGATATTTTGGAATGCAATCATTAGCACAAATTTCCTTTTCTAATGTTTATTGTGGGGTTGGTAATTACTCTGGGTTCTTGAAAGTTGTGATAGCTTTAAAAAAAACCCTCCAACAGAACTTATCAAAATAGAAAGATTTTATGTATCAATCACCGATGGATTGTATTTGTCCTAAAGGCTAACTATATTAAATGTGAGATGTTAAACTCCAGTTTTTCTAGAGAATTGTAAGTTTTGCTACACAAGATTTTTTAGAACATCTACAAAGTCATAGAGATTGTAGCTTGAACCATAAAAATATATTGGGGTTTGGGGCCAGTGTATGTGGTGTGTCAAAAGCATTTGTAGACTTACATCATATCCAAATTAAGAGTTAAAGATTTTATATCCTGGTGGCAGCAGGGTAAGTTCCAAAAGAGAGTTAGCAATGAATAAAGGGAAAGACATGGGCTATGTTCCTTAGCAGAACTGGCCATTAACAAGAGGTATTGTGTGGGATAGCAATGACCCCTATTCAAATGAAAATCAGACACTCTCAAGGTAAAAAATATAAAGTATTTATTAAGATCATGTGAGAAAAGGCGGGTCCCGATAGCAGCAGTGTCAGTATAGGAATGCAAAGTGTACATGGTAGAGAGTAGATTATATAGCACTAGTATGGAATTTACCCAAACTTTCTCACCTTTTCTCCCATTAGCTCAAAGTCTAGGCTTATACTCTAAAATGCAGAAATATACCCAGAGATTAAAAATCTACCCACAGACAAAGTAAAAATCTACCCAGAGACAAAGACATCAGAAGCTTTACCATATTAGGAACTCAACTTTATCTAAGATAAGCAAAAACCTGCAGCTTTTGGCTATAGTACAACTTGTTATTGCAAAGTTTCAAGTTATAATTAAGGTATAGGACGAGGCCTATATTCTTATGAGAGGTCTTAACTTATTTTATCTCATTCAGGAAGACACCATAAACCAGGCAAGTTCCTCATGGACTAGCTATAACAAGGAGGAACATGTCATAAAACAGGAAAAGTTCCTAAAGAACTTGGTGCCATCAGGTGGGAAGCTCCTAATTAACATGCTATTGTGATGCTTAGTAAGCAGGCTAAATTCCTAAAAGAAGTTAGTGAAGAAGTGGAATACCAGTAGGTTCCTTTATAGGAGAAAATTAATAGCAGGAATAGAAATCTAGAACATGGCCTTCTGATTGGATGCAGTAACTGTGGGGTGATGATAATCTTGTCAAGGCAAAGAATTTGACAAGAAATTCAGCAAAGACCCACTGCAACAAAGACCTACTTAAGGATAAAATAATCAATGTCCTTGCCTGCTTACTTCAGCTCTAGGGCCCACTGCAAAAAAGCCCACTTAAATTTCACTTAAATTCCACAAAATCTTTCTTCTGTCAGTGCCTTCCCTTTGGCCCACTTACCTACCAACGACCTGGAGTCTTTTTGCAGAGGTCTTATTTATTCCATCAATATTTAACAATAAATTCTTGAAAAAGTAGAACATATATATATATATATATATATATATATATATATATATATATATATATAATTAAATAATCTTTGATTCCTGTGGAGAAAGTCTTATGTTTTTCAAATGTCTGAAATAAAATATATAACAGTTTTACAATCCTTAAAGGATAATATAACTTGAGTGAAGTCCATTTATATGTAGGTATAATCTTCCTGTTAGTTAACATGGTGCTTATCCTTATAAATGTGTGAAGGAAAATTGTTATTTTCTTTCTTGGAAAAAAAATGTTGCTTCTGATTATATTTCCAACACTGTTATAATGGTTTTTTGACCCTCTTCTATTACTGTGGCAAATGATACACTACTTAGCAGTTTGCTGTTTTGCAATTTGCCTTTCAACTTTCAACATATTAGATATTTATGTAATCTGACCTGTCTCTACCCTTAATATTTTTCTACTAAACCGGTTCTCACAGTTTCCACAGAGAGTGCAAATTCATTAATATTTTTAAATAAAAAGTTGGATTCAGAAACAAACCTGATTTGTATATTTTCATTGCATATCTATATTTATACATGTATATATATATATACACATATGTATACATCATTTCAATTTTATAAATTTAATTCCAAATATCCAAAAACAGCTAGCACGTGGGTTAGCATGTGGAATTGTTCATGCTGATCATAAGTCCTGGTTTTTGTGGAAATTTCAGGGTAGGGACTATATCTGTGGTTTCTTTATTAAGTAGAACTCCCAGATAAAAGTCCTCTTTCTTGCAACTAATATATGTCAACAGCTCCCGCTGCATCCAGTGCCATCTCCACTTAACCATATCTATTATCTTCCTACTAGATCCAGGTGGCTCTGGAGGAGAAAGTGAAGCTGGTGACTTTGGACATCCTACCTCCATTTAAATCTAGTTCATTTGCATATCATCACATCACCTCTATGATGTCATGATCATTTTTGAGAAAGGAAAAAAAAAAGAACTGTGAATAGAGTTGAACCTCTAGGGACCCAATTGGATCTGGTCAGTTGGGCAACACAGCTTCTTTTTTTTTATATTTCCTTTACTTCTGTCCACATAGGGTATTATGCTTTAACTGCAATTGCTCTGGCCAAAGGAATGTATTTTTTTTCCATCACTGAAATTTCCCAAGATACCTTGAGGTTCAGCCCTTTGATTTTGCTCTTAAGAACCACACCTTAAAGTCAAATCACTCTGCCTTTCAAAGTTTGACCAGCAATAAGTCACAGACAAGTTACAATTCATCATTGTTTGGTACCTGATAAACTTAAGGTGAATGTAAATAGTACTTGGTTCTCTTTTGACCAAAAAACCATAAGGTCTTCCCCTCTCTTATTGATTTTTCCTCCCTAGGTAAAAAGGCCATGCTATATTTCATTGCTTACCTAGTCTTTCCAGTTAAATACCTTAGCTTAAAAAATGCCAAGGTCTCTTACTGCATCCAGGACCATCTCTTATTGTCCTGTTCTATGCCTTGCCACTGGACACAGATGGCTATGTAGGAGAAAGTATAACCAATGACTTTGGACAGCCTTATCCTCACTTAAATCCAATTCACTTGCATATCATGCCATTAACTCTCTGATATCATGATCTTCAAAAATGAAGGACAGACAAGACAACAACAGCAACCACAAGTCACCAACTTTTAGATAAATTCCTCCATGCCTAGTTTACTGACAGCATATGACTTAAATAAGGGTTATAAGAATAGTAAGTTTTAGAGCTAGATTTGAATATGGTCTCCTTTACTCTAAGGACTCTAAGTTTCCATTCCATACAGGCTCAATATTATAAAATAACATTATATTTATTGGTTGGTATTCTCCCAAATGCCTAGCAACACATTAAATGCCTAAAACACAGTTAGTACCTAGACAGAGCTAGGTCACATTTAAAATTGGGAAGACTTGAATTAAGATTCAAGATAATTACAGCCTCAAATAATTACTAGTTTTATGAGCCTGGACAAATTAGTTAACTTTTGTTTGTTGTCCTTTCCTTCTCTATAAAACTGAGATAATAAGAGTAACTGTAGTCAAGTGTTGTTTTAATGATCAAACATAATATCTATAAAACACTAAGCACAGTATTGAAACATAGTAATAAAGTACATAACTGATACCTATAATATTGTAGGTATCCCACCTATATTAAACCAACAACAATAATTAATCCAATTATAAAAGTAATAAATATATTACATTACATTAATTGTAATATATTATGATGAAATTGAAGACATTGGATATAGGTATAATTGATTAGTCTCCAAGCTGAAAGAAGGCTAAACCATATCTTTTCTCTGTCACATATAGGTCATGTGATGCAGACACACAAATTCACAGATGAACCTTGCTCTAGAAAATTGTGTTGAAGTGTAAGTAAAGGAAAATGTGTTGAGGTGCAATATAGAAGAAAATTTAATTACTGTATCTTATAACATTGAAAACACACGCTCAGTCCTTATTTCCTTGAATATATTATGTAATAAAATTTTAGTGCCTGTGATTTTTTCCTTATACTTCCACACTTATTCAATGCAAAATGAACACTGATTATTAAGATTAAGATATATTTATCCTATTATATTTACAGTACCTAAAAATAGAGTTTGTTGTGTCACTGGATAAAAACACTTAATTCAACACATTTATTTCATCAAATTCATTTATTAAATTCTACCTTTACATGCTTATTTGTTAGAATTTTGATTGCCAGTTAGGTTATATTAGGAAAAATAACTGAGGTAAAATGTAGGATATGTAGAAAGCCTCGGAAATAATAAAGTGACCCTAAACATACCAACAAACTATTAATTCTTGTAAAGGCAAACTAGATTTTAATTAGCTTAATCAGGTGTGCAATCATACAATTAATTAGCTGCTCTTGTATGTACTTTATATGTTGATTGTGGTTGTTTTTCCCTAAAAGATTGTAAAATTCTTGATGACTAGGTATTTTTCCTTGGTGTGTTCAAAGACCATTGAATTTTACCCAAAAGTTTTACAGTATTCAATACATTCATAGTGACCCAATTTTTCTTCTCTAATGTGAGTCATCTAATGTCTTTCTCTATTCTTTAGTATTTGGTGTCATTATTGCTATTGTTTTGTTTTGTTCTAATTGGAGTAGGAGAGCATAGTATACAGAAATAGAGATATTATAATGATGTTCAACTGTGAAAGACATCTCCTTTAAGCAATACCAATTCCAAAAACACTCATGATGGAAAAAAAAAAAGGTTATCCACATCTAGAAAAAAAGAACTGATGAACTATGGGAAAGTTTAAGTAGTTTTCTTTCTTTCTTTTTTTGGAAGATATCTAACATGAAAATGTTTTTCATAACTTCACAAATATAATTCATTTCATGTCATTTGCTTTTTTTTCATGTCAGAGAATGGGAGAAGAGTGGTAGGGAGAAAGAAAATGTGGAACTCAATTTTTTTACAAAGTAATGTTATCACATAAAGTGTACAAGTATACACAAACTCAGGGAAAACAAAATAAAGAGGGAGCATTATCAGTAACAGCACTACATTTGAACCTTTTCCATTAAGATCAGGCATGAAGAAATGATACCTATTATCTCCTTTATTATTCAGTATTATAATAGAAATGCTGATTACAGCATTAAGATAAGAAAATGGAATCAAAGCAATAAAAATATGCAATGGGGCAAGAAAACTATATTCTTTGCAGATGATATGATCTACATGATTTGATATTTCTACCTAAAAACTCTAAAGAATCAACAAAAAAACTAGTTTAAGCAATTCATAACTTTAATCCACTTTTAGGTTAAAAATAATCTCACATAAATCATCACTATGTCAATATGATCCCCACAAAAATAAACATAAAGATATAAAGAAAAACTAAAAATAGAAATCTGATTTAATATAATTTGACATAATATAAAATACTTATAAATCTACCTCACTTCTAATCCAGGAATAAACACAGTTACAAATACTTTTCACACAAATAAAACTGACCTAAACAATTGGGGAAATGTTTATTCAATATTATTCCAAGCAAATAAAATAAAAAAGGATTCTTGCTTGTTTAATGTACTTTTCAGTGATGTACCAATCAAAGAATGATTTTATATAGAGAAAAATTAATAATAAAATTCATCTGCCAAAGCACATGGTCAAGAATATCAAGGGAATCAATGAAAAATATGTGAAGGAAGGTAGTTTGACAAACTACATACAAAATGATCATTATCTAAATAATCTGGTCCAAGCTTAGAAATAAATGCTGGATCAATGAAATGGATCAAATAGATAATACATATTAATAAATAATTACATTAATTTAGTGTTTGATAAAACAAAAGACCCAAGCTTTGGGGGTAAGAATTCAGCCTTTAACAAAAATTGCTGCAAATAGTGTAAAATAATTTGGAAGAAAGTAGGTATAGATCAACATTTCAGGTAAGGTCAAAATGGATACATGATTTAGATACATTAGACACAAAAAATTTAATATAAGTAATTTGGATAAAATGTATGGATAAAAGGACAATTTATATAACTAAACAAGAGACAGAGTGGATCATAGGAAGCAAAATGGACTGTTTTTATTTCATGAAATTAAAAAAAAAACACTTTTGTACAAAAGAAACTAATGCAACCATGCTTTATATTGAAAGAGGAAACTGGATCTACAGTAAGGTAAATTGATAAAAATACCATCTCTCTAATATGTATGGAACTGAACCAAATTAAAACAAGCAAAAAAAAAGATGAGCATTCTTCAATTAATAAATGTATCATATAATAGGAACAGACAATATTCAGGAAAAGAAATCAGCGCTATCAATAAATATAAAAATGTTCTAAATCACTATTGAATAGGAAAATGTAAGTTAAAACAACTATGAGGTACCAACTCACATCTCTCAGATTGGCAAACATGAGAGAAAATTAAAATGACAAATGCTGGATATGATATGAAAAAATTTGGATACTAATGCATTGTTGGTTCAGTTGAATTTGCACGTGTTCTTTGATGCCACTACTATGTCTGTACACATATCAAGGAAAACTATCAATATGTTGATATGTCAAGGAAAAGATAAAAAAGGACCTCACTATGCAAAAATATTTGTAGCATTTCTTTTATTAGTAAATAATTTGAATATTGAACAGGTTGTGGTAAAAGATTGTGACAGAATACAATTGTATTATAAGAAATAATAAGCAGAACAGTTTGCAAAAAAATATTCAGAATATTTATACAGTGATATAAAAAGAAGTAAACAGAAATTGGCAATTGTTTGTGGGAACAGCAATATTCCAAGGATGACTAAATGTAAACAATGTTGTTACTCTGATAAAGACAATGATCCAAAGCAATTCTTTGTTGTTGTGTTTTGCTTATTGTTGTATATTTGTTTTTTGTTTATTTTTCCCATAAATCAAGATATACGAGAAACTAAGCTCTAAAATCTGGTATTCACAAATAAATAGATGAAGCCAGATATTCTGAATATGGGCAAGTATAAGAGGATGTTTTCCTTATAAATATTTTCAATATATTTCATACTAAGATGGCATTAGCTTTTTAAATTTCCTAATCTACTGGTGTCCTACTGTGACATAAAGATTATTTTGTTTGTTTTTAAGGGAATGTTATCTAATTATCTTTTTTATGTTTGTACTTTAAATGACTTTTTGAAAATTTTTTTGTGACTGTGTCAAGGATGAGGATCTTTTTGCTGCATGTATTTAAAGGATTAGGAAGCCTATGCTGGCTTCCTTAGTTGTGGGCTCCTATAGCTCCAAAGCACTTACTGCCATGACCTTAAGATTTATGCTTCACATGAGAAATGTGAATGATGGCTGCAGTCTTTGCCAAGACATTACTGGAACTGGAGAGAAAGCTGACATTCTAGTGCAAATAGTGAAAAGAGACAACACTGGAGAGCGATGGTGACTCTTTGAGCAGCTGTCAATACTATGTGAAGGAACGACTACATTACATTCTACAACAGGATATACCCTTTGGCTCTGGAAACTATGAGCAGCTGGTCCTTACTGACAGCCTCTCTTTGGTCTACTTAATGGCTATAATTCAGAATCGTGTGGAAAACTGTAACCATGTATTTGTTCTGATTGAGAACCTCATGCACCAGTTCCAGGAAAGGCCGCAGGACCCCCAGTCATTTGTATCATAGTGAGACACTGGAATTGATGCAGCAGTACTAGAGCAATTGGAAATGTGATTTTTGGCAGAAAAGTGAATGCTTTGATATTAGCAAAATCCCTGAAATCTATGATTGTTTCAAATATGATATGCCACATAAAAGGAGCCTGGGGCTCCAGGGGACAACAGAACAGGTGCAGCTCTTTGAGACACTGGTTAATATGGTTATTACTCAGAAGTATGGGATCATCCAGGAGTAGAAACTAAAGATTTCTGTGAGTTTTTGTCTCCCATTGCTGCGGAAGATTCAGCTTAACCTACAATGAACCCATGAGAATGAGTCTGTCATCGACCTTCACCCCCCTTTATTTCAGTAAGAGGCTTATTTATTCCCTGCTAAGTGTCTTTCTTTATGGAGGACTTCTTGACGAATCTGAGGATCTGTAGTGGAAGAGGGCTCTGGCTTATCTCAGTGCTCAGAGCTCAATTACATGACTAGATTGCCATCATGCTATGTGAAGACAACACTCAGGATGTCTCATAAGAGGAGTGATTCCATGAAGAACTGTACTTCAGCCTGGAGTTTATGGTGCTGAGAAGGAGGGCAGTACCTCTAGTGGCTATGACTTCTGCCCAGCTTCTTTTGAGAATGAAAAAGTGCAGACATAGAAAAGCAATATGGAAGACCTGTGCCAGAGTAATTGTTGGAATGAGTGGAATCAGATGCTGCAGACATCACCTCTGCCTCCTGAGAAGCACTCATTGCAACTCATCACTCATGTGCAGCTGTAAAGCTGGCTCTATGGAGGTGTTGTCTGAAATTTCATCTTCATGACCTCCTTGTTATTGTCTCTTGCAGTCTTCACATCCACCCACAGAAATGAAGCAAAGTGACCTGGACTTACAGTACCACAGTGCTATGTGGCTCATCCAGTGCCCTGAATCTCCAGGACTACGCTGGTAGACATGGCAAAAAGCTCCCACCTGACAGCCTGATGCATTGAGATGAGTCTGTCCTGGCTATAAAGCAGTATTCTGTGTCATTTGCAAAACAGATCTGAAGCTTGATCCATAATTCCCATAATCCACCTACTGGAAACTGCATAATGACCTCACCCTTTGCCAAATGAAGGAATCCCTGAGTTCAGTGTGTCAATGGTATCCAGACACCTAAGTATCTGCAGCTCAGTTTGATCACATGCACAACAACTAGGCTACTGATGGACCATTTGCTCTATTCCAGACCTTTCATTCACTGCTTTTGCAGCTCTAGCAGCACTCTGAGAATCCCCCATGGAATAGTAGTGGTCCCTTTAGCACTGTGTGTACAGCTGGCCTCTTTCCCTACTTCAGTTGATGTGGTTTCTATTTTGGCTTCAGTGACCATTCAAACCTAAGTTCTCAAATGATCAAGGAGCATCAAAGTTATAGACAATCTCAGGAGATTCTTAAATATTAAGGTAATAAGACAACAGATATAGAAAAAAGGTCCTCTAAAATTATCCAGCTAATTTCAGGAAATGTCTGTGGGGAAGACCCAGCTATTACAGAAAGCCCTTGTAGAGGAAGACCAGGAATCTTAAGATGTTCTGACAAAAGTTAAGCTGCTGACACAGATAGCCTCTAAGAATAATTAATTTTCTCAGGAGGGCCCTATCAAAGCTAACCAACCCTGTCAAGATATTACTGTGAATGTTGACTCACTTTCAATGGAAGTCCCTGGAATTGACATTATGTCCCAGAAGATTCACCAGGAGAGTGGTGAGGAGATTGACCAGTCAACCCAAGAAGCTAATAAGAAGGTTGACCAGTATATTCATCAGAGTGATGAGATAACAGGAGGGTACGAGAAGGTTGATCATCTACTTGGAAATAATATTCTTCAAGAGCAATATCTATCTAGCAAACCATACTCATTAGACTAGCTCCTGACCCTCAGACTGCATCCTCCAGCACCACATGACTAAGCACTATGTCATTAGAGTCTCATTATACCAGTCATTTGAACCACCTGCAATTCTGCTTCCCATCTCACTTGCCAGTTACATGTCATAACTCCAACCAGAGGAATTTGCGGAAGCAAGGTCTCTTCATGAAGAAGTGTATTATTGGACAAAAGCTAGGATAGGATAGAGTCAACTCTAAGGTTCTTTTGGGTCTGGTTGACTAATTAATGTCCTCAACTCCTCAGAATAGGCCAGAGGGTTCCAGGTTACTGGGAGTTGAAGAAAATTTCCTTTTCTTGCTAAAGACAATTAAGGACTAGCACAGAGAGGGAATCCCAGGGGAGAGCCCTGGATTTTGATAATGTCCTAGCAATGAGTTAACAATATCCCAAAGCTTCTTAGTCTTTATGGCATCTAAGAGGTCTACTCAGTATTATGAGAGCAGGTTTAGGATTGCCAATCAAAGTGCAAGAGGAAAAGGGAATCCCATTCCCCAATAAACCATACTAGATGGCCATTGATACTAAAATTGTGCTATAGATATTCCCATATTATCCTCAAGAATCCTACTCTTGGGGCAGCTAGGTGGCGCAGTGGATAGAGCACCAGCCCTGAAGTCAGGAGGACCTAAGTTCAAATCTGGTCTCAGACACGTCCTAGCTGTGTGACCCTGGGGAAGTCACTTAACCCCAATTGCCTCAGCAAAAAAAAAAAAAAAAAAAAAGAATCCTACTCTTATTCATCTGGACAATAGCTCTGGCATTGTATGGGTATAGAACTATTCTAAAAAGATTAAAACTGTTTTAGGATATATTGCCTTCAGGGGACTGTTCAAGGGTATTTTGGCTTAATGGAAAGAATATATCTTAGGTGAATTAGAAAAGATCACTACTGTACAGACAGAAGCAAAGAATTTATATATCAGTGTGTATGTATGTGTCTCAGCTTATTTATTCCTTAGCAACCAAAATACTATTGTTGCAGAATTATCTGACACTTTTATATCAATTCTTTGTTAATAGATTTTTAAAAAATTTTGTTAATAAACCATGGCTTATTTTGTTTTGTTAATAGCCCTGGCTTCCATTAAACAGACACACACATATGCATATATATGAACATGTATGTAAGTATATAGATGATTATGTGTATGACTATATGTGCATACACACGTATGTATGCATATTTGTGTCTGTATACATATGCATATGTCTATGCATATGTCCACTGTATACATTCATATATATCAGTACATACACATGAACATAAATGCATATGTGGGGGAGTGATGGTCCTTGATTCAAGAGAACCTAGATTCAGGAGAAGGCTTCAGACATTTATAAGCTATATGACCCTATCTAAATTACTTAACTCTGCTTCAGTTCCTCATCTGTAAAACGAGCTAGAGCAGAGAATGAGAAACCATTCTGGTATCTTTGTCAAAAAAAATCCCAATGCAATCACAGAATTGAACATTAGTGAAACAACAACACACAACATTAAAAACACAAATATTTATATATACACACATACATAGTTTAAACACACACATATATAATATTTAATTTAAATTTGGTGAGTTCTTTATATATTTACATTGGTTTCTTCAGTTAATTCCTGGTTTTCTGCTTCAGTGGCCTTATTTTCCTTTCTGTTTTCAGAAATCATGCTTGAGAATTTTCTATAATTCCTGAACTGACTTTTCATATAATTTAATAAAATAGAGTCATATTGAAATTTCCATTGAAGTCATTGAAATTTATTCTCCAAAAAAAATGAAGAATATGTCACATTGTGCCAACTTTTCCTCTCCTCTCTCAGAAACTTTAGGAGTATTCTATCAAGCTTTTCAATGTTTCCGCCCCAATAAACAGTTTCTCCTGATTAGTGAAATACAAATCAAATATAAAAATCTTAATTTTAGAAATATATAACAGTCCCAGTAAGGAAAAGGAAATTATAATTAGGTAGAGAAAAAAATAGTAATTTACAGGTTTTGTCGCTCTTCATTTAGATAAGAAAATGGTAAAACAACTTTTGGAATTACATCTTGGGTAACTGAAATCTGGACTTTCTATCTGTTCTAAAATACTTTTCAATAATGTGTTTTAAATATCTTATTCAAGTTTTTAACTTCATGATGTTCCTTTCAACCTTTGGGGAGTTATGATTCACAAATTAACTACATACAATCTATCCTCAGGATTAGTCATTTTGATTTCTTTAAAAAACCATATTATATCTTAATAGTATTATTCTATTACCCTGATTTTTTTCATACATTTTCTTTTTTGCCTGCATTTTTTAGGGATGTTGATACTTCCCTATCTATTATTCTCTTTTTCAAAACTTATTTTTTCTTGAGGATTATCTGTTGTACTTTCTTAACAGTCAACTTTAATTACTTTCATTAAGTTGCTTTATACGAACTCCGATTTTTATCTTAATTTCAGTCTTAACATCCAACCTTGATGCCTATTTTAATTTTGTCCTTCCTTCTTTCTTTCCTTTCCTTCCTCCCTTCCTTCCCTACTTCCTTCCTCCCTTATGTCCTTCTTTCCTTCCTTTCTTTCTTCCTTCCTTCCTCCATTCCCTTCCTTCCTAACTTCTCTTCCTTCCTCCCTTCCCTTGCTTTCCTTCCTTATTTTCTTTTCTTTCTTCCTTTCTTTCTTTCTTTCTTTCTTTCTTTCTTTCTTTCTTTCTTTCTTTCTTTCTTTCTTTCTTTCTTTCTTTC
>JAJPUD010028961.1:0-14257 GCA_023553655.1 Myrmecobius fasciatus
CTCTTTCTAGATCTGATGTTTCTTGTGCAGTAAGATAACTGTATAGATATGTATACATGTATTGTATTTGTCATATAATTTATCCTATTTAGCATGTATTAGATTACCTGTCATCTAGAGGTGGGGGTTGGGAGGAAAGAGGGGAAAAGCTTGGGAAAAAGAAGTTTTTGCAAAGGTCAATGTTGAAAGGTCACTCATGTTTTTTAAATAAAAGGCTTTATATATTAAAAAAAAAGAATTCTGTTCTATCCGTTTATCTTTACTTTGTAAATGTCTGTGTGAAATGTATTTCTTGTGAAGAGCATATTTTATGATTCTATTTATTAATCCCCTTAGCTATTTGCTTCTGTTTTATAGGCAAGTTTATCCCCATTAAAATTCACAGTTATAATTACCAGCTCTGGATTTTCCTCCATCCTATATTCTCTCCTTTATGTAGTTTTGTTCTCTCTTTCTACCCTGTTGTTAGTAGTGTTTTTTACCCACTCTCCTGTACCTTATTTTCTATCATCTTTCCCCCTTCTCTGATGTTTTTCTAGATTCTCTGTCCTCTCTTCCACCCCCCTTCTCCCTTTTCTTTTCTCTTTTTTTCCTCATATTCTTTATAGGATTAGATAAATTCTTATACTCAGCTGAATGATTAACCTATTCCCTCTTAAAGGCAATACTGATGAGTTCAAGTTTCAGACTATGTTTATCCCCCATCCCTTCTTTCCCTAGAGTGTAATAGGACTTTTGATTCTCTTTATGTGATCAAATTGTCCCATTATACCTTTACTTTCCTCTTCTTCTTGTTCAGACCTTTTTCTACCTGTTAATATCTTTTTTCTTTGACATGATCACATCAGAGTCCATTCACACCCACACCCTCAGTTCATGTGATGCTTTACTCTATCTGCCCCAGTGACAAATACAGTTCTCAAGAGTTACAGATATAATTTTTTTCCATCTAGGGATGCAAACAGTTTAACCTTTAAATTATATATATATATATATCTTCCACCTGTTTATTTTTTATGCTTCTCTTGAGTCCTGTATTTGTAGATTATTTTTTTTTCAATTTTTTTAACAAAAATGATTGAAAGTTTCTTACTTCATTAAAATTCCATCATCTCCCTTGAAAGATGATGCTGAGTCTTGCTAGATAGTTAATTCTTTGCTGTGGTCTTAACTCCTTTGCCTTCTAGAATATGGAATCCCAGGCTCTTCATTCCTTTATAGTAGAGGCTGCCAGATCTTGGATAATCTTGACTGTTGCTCCTTGGTATTAGAACTGTTTTTGTTTGCAAGCTTGAGAAGGTATTGTTTTTAATCAATTTTTTCCTTCCTTTTCCAAGTTGTCCACTCTCTCATGCATACCTCTCATTTCTTTTCTTATTTTTTCTTTAACTTTTATTATTTTCTTTTTAAAGCCTTTTATGAGCACTTCCAAGAAGCCTCTTTGGGCTTATGACCAAATTACATTACTTTTTGAGATTTTCTTTGTGGTCATTTTGTGCTCATCTGAGTTTGTGTTTTGCTCTTCCCTATCACCACAGTAACTTTCTATGGTCAATGGTCTTTTCTGTTTTTTCTTCATTTTCTTTCCTTTTCTTTTGGTATTTTGTCTTTTTATTTTAATGATTCAGCTCTGCTCCTGGGGTAAAAGGGGTACTATTCCAAGGTTCCTCTTGAGCTCTGAGCTTTGACTTTGAACACAGGGATCTCTTGAGTTTTCCTGGGATAGCTTTGCCCTCTTTTTTCAGGAGACAGCCTTGTTGCCCAGAAAATGCCTTTTGAGCTGGAAGCTGCCTCTCTGATTTGCTCTTCTACTGAGTTAGGACTGAAAGTTTTAATTGCTGATTGACTTTGATTAAGACCCTCTCTCTGGCTTTCCCAGAGTCTGTGTGAGCTGGACTGCAAATCCTTTCCACTCCAGTGAGACTGCCCTTTCTTAAAGTTTTTTCAGGCTCTCTTGAGCTGATGAGGGCATTCCATTCTATTTCCATCGGACTCGGTTCAGAGACTTGGTTATATGTAGTTTTTGATGTAAACTGCCAGAGCTCAAATAGCTTCCTGATTTTATATCTTGGCTCCATCCCAGAGTTTTACATATACTGCTTCTCTCCTGAATAAGTATAAAGGCAAGTTAAAATGAACAATATAGGAAACTTTGAAAAGAAGTCACCAAAGGTCAATATATATACTAAGCATTTAATTTAGAATAGAAAATGAACAGTTTTAATGGATTCTCTTTGATATTAATAATAATGG
This sequence comes from Myrmecobius fasciatus, assembly GCA_023553655.1. Classification (NCBI taxonomy): domain Eukaryota; kingdom Metazoa; phylum Chordata; class Mammalia; order Dasyuromorphia; family Myrmecobiidae; genus Myrmecobius; species Myrmecobius fasciatus. The sequence continues at coordinate 2,254 of JAJPUD010028961.1, forward strand.
GATAGGGGAGGAGGATTTATTGACTGACTGCATATATGTGTTTATGCTTAAATGTACATAATAATAGCTTATACTTCTATAGTGATTTATGACCTATAGTTTACCTCATAACTCTGTGAAATAGTTGATCTTGTGGTACTCTCAGTTTGCAGCTGAAACCAGGAGGAGGTCAGACATATACTGGGAAATTTTGAATCTTATAGATTTTTTTTGTTGCTTTTTAGCATTCCTGGAATGTATGTATGTATGTATATATGTATATATACACATATATATATATACATATATATATATATATACATATAATATGTATGTATGTATGAGAATGATATTTAACAGCCAGGTGGCAGAATCCTGTATAAGAATTATAATTCACCCTTAGGGGATGGAGCTTCACAGAAAGACACAGCCCAGCCTGGGTATGAGACCTGACTTTGAAATTTATAATCTCTGAAATTATAAGCACTTAACTTTTATGGCCCTTAGAATCCTCATATATAAAATGGTGAAAATATTAACTATCTTATAAAGTTGTTTTGAAGAACATATGGATATACTATTTGCAAAATAGTTAAAATTCTGTTTTGTGTCAGCTATCATTTTATTTCTGAAATGCTCTAACTAGATTTTTGTTCCATTTTTTACTTCATTCTGGTATAATGAATTTCATGATACTATGGTATAGATCTGAAAATCTAGCTATCTGCAAGAGACTGTTGCAATAGTTTTCCTTTCACCATTTTTATTTGTGAAAACAAGAATTAATTATTGAGAAGTTTGCCAGGAAATTCTAAACTCATGCCCTTTAAGATAAATCAGCAAGCATCTGTTTAAAAAAAATAATTTGATTTCATAATAAAGATTACTAGGATTCAAATTCAAAACCTTTCTTTAATGAAGGGTCAAAAGTAATAAATTAAATAAAAGCTTTATTTTTTTATAAAATTGACTTTTCCATTTTGCAATTAACAAAGTTTACTATTACAAGGAATTATTTAGATATAAAAGCTGATTTAATATCATGATATTCAAAATATGCACAATATACTACATTTAAACATTAGAGATTATATGATAGTGATTACCCAATGAAATCATGAAGTGTCTTAACCTATGAAATCAATATACTATCACATATACATAAGTCTACAGCTATAGAAATCTTTTTTTTGTTCACTCTGTTGCTCTTCCTTCTTTCTTTTTCTGTGTGTGTATGTATGTATGCATATGTGAATGTAGTGAGCAAACATTGCAAATGGAAAATAACTTGCAGAAAAAAAGGAAGAGGCTTTACTGCCTTTGGAAAACCTTAGAGGACTTATAATAATCCAAAAATTCTCTTAAGAACCATTTTAATGCAAATATTTTCCCATGGTTTATATAATAGGACAATAAAATTAAAAGTAATCAAATTGATAGAAGAATTTTGGACCTTTTTTTTAGTTTCCATGAGTCTTTGAGATGTTTATCTCTAGTTTAAATATGGATTTGACTTCATAAATTATGACCTGGGAGAAATGATTGACAGGAAGTTCCATAACTTGAAGTAGAGAGGCCTGAATTTTGAGTAGAGTGACTATTGATATGTGTGGGTGTAGACTATGTAAATTTTATGGGCTGAAATTGCATTTCTATAACCTTCATAGGTTTTGAAAATACTTGGCAAGGTAAATCAAAAGAAGAGCTGAAACCCACATCCCCTGTGGTATTCCATTGAGTTTATGTATTAAATATTGAGGTGGAAGGCTTCAGGAAGCACTTTGTTGGAAGCATGAAAAAGTGTATTTAATTAAATGAAGTAATCCCTATTTAGATGAAAATAAATCATTTTAGTGTTGACTGTTTTTAATGATTTAGGCTGTCATTCAAAAAGGAGGACAGGAAGCTGATAAAGAACTTAGAACTCCATTTACTAGGCTATTATAATGTAACGCTAATGGCATATTCCATGCCAGGAAAATGCTGTTATTTAATAATGAAACATCCTGTACCACTCACAGTAATTAATACAGCTCATTGTATGAAGAATTGAAACAGAAGAAGAGAAACCACAGTGGCTACTGAAAACTAAAAGCATTTCTATGTTATATTGGCATGGTCACTTCATCTACTTTTGTTTAAATATTGAAAAGTGATTTATAAAGATGTAGAAACAATTTGCATTGAACACCGACCTTTGTATTGAATGTAAACATCATTCTATTTTGAACCCTCAAAAGTGAGGAAATAGGAGAAAGCTACTTAATTGAATCTTCAAAGAAAATATTGAAATGCTAAACTTCATAGATTAAAAAACTCTTTGCGTTCAACTTCCATTTTATTAATATGTGTTTCAGCAACAGCACCTGTTATAATGCCTTGTCCACTGTTGTATGCCCAATGAGTAACTGTTGAATGAATGAAAGTGTGAATGAATGAATAAATGAAGGTCAGAAGGAAGGAAAGATAATAGGAAGGATGCAGGGAGGGAAGGAAGGAAGGAAAAAAAGGAAAAAGGAAGGAAGGGAGGGAGGGAGACAGGAAGGAAGGAAGGAAGGAATAAACAAGTCTAAAAGGGGAACTATACTATACATACATATATGCACACACACACACACAAACACACACCCACACACATATGGATGAATCTATGTAACTTGACTTGCATGGCTAGACCTTGAAAAGTATTCTCCCTCAGAATTACTCTAGCTGCAAAATTGTTAACTAAGAATACTATTTTCTCTAACCATCATCTCCTTATCTTCCATTTTTTTCATTTTCTCACAATTTTGGTACCTTCCCTATAATTCTCTTTCCTGTTATACCTACCTCTACATTGACTTCATCCTCCCCTTCCATAGATAAAAATCATAGTATACTATCTCAGTACTGGTTTCACCATAGTCATGAAAGATCCTGACCCCTGAACCTTACTATCCTGTGCTAATGATGTAATTGCCCAATCATGGGTCAGTTTTGGTGATTTTCCCCTCTTACATTTTCAGCAGTGAAGAAAGTCATGAAAACATGCAAACATTCCATTTGAAGAACCAACCTAAATTCAATAGCTTTTTGGAAACATTTTTATTCATCTCCTGTTTTCTCGCTATTACATTTCTTTTAGAGATTGTTCAGAACTCTTTTCTATAGCTTTTAAAATCACAGTGCAAAAGTGCCCCCCTCACTTTCAGCAAATTACTTAGCCTTTACCTTATGGAGTAGATTAATACCAATGTTCTGGAGTTCTCTTGGATTTCCTCTTCCCTACCTCAAAATTTCTCAGTATCTTTGCTGTCATCTTTTATTTCAAAATGTTCCTTTCTAAAATTTACTCACCTTGAATTCTCTAACCCATTCCCTCTTGCTTTTTCCAGAACTTTAGTGCATTTTTGGTATATTTTCCATTCCTCTCTCTATAGTGCCTTATATTCTGCCTACAAATATACTCAGATCTTGCTCAGCTTAAACAAAATAAAGCACATAATAAAACTAAAAGCTTCATTTACCCCTAATTTTTGGTTGCAGAACCAATTATATTCCTTCCCAACCACACTTTGCCATAGAGTTCTGTTCCAACTACTGCTTCTATTTCCTTACCTTTAGATGCATCCTACCCCACATGACATATTTCCTCTGTGAAATCATTCTTATAAAAGGGAAGCCCAAAATAAAACATAATGTCTCACTGATCTTGTTTCAGTAATTGTCACCATTGAATGTGTCAACCCATGGAACTTACTTTTTCTTGCATTCCTTGACACAATATAATATTGCCGTTACTCTTAGGCTTCTGATCATTCTTTTACCTTCCTTGCAAGTATTTATAATTCATCTCTTCCATCCCGTGGACAAAAGTATTTTCCAAGGTCTTTTAATTGAAGAATCTTAACATCAAAGAAAAAAGGGAAAAATTAGGGCTCCTCACTCCTTTTACAAACACAAATTAACCTCTTCATTCTCTGTATGTATTCAGCAGGGATCTCATCCATATATATCTTAGTTTCTATTAAGATAATGTATAGCTCAACTACATATTTCTCAGATTGCCTAAGATGACAGAAAAATATAATGATGAACATTGGAGGGAATGTGGAAAAACTGGGACACTAATATATTGTGAACTAATCCAACTATTCTGGAAAATAATTTGGAACTATGCCCAAAGGGCTATCAAACCATGCATTCCATTTGATCCAGCAGCATCTCTACTGGACTTGTATCCCAAAAAGATCATAAGGACAGACAAATGTAGCAATGTTTATGGAAGTCCTTTTTGTAGTGACAAGAAACTGGATGCTCCTCAGTTGGAGAATGGCTGAATAAGTTATGGTATATGAATGCTATGGAATATTATTGTTCTATAAGAAACTGTCAGCAGAATGATTTCAGAGAGGCCTAGAGAGACTTGCATGAACCAATTCTAAGTGAAGTGAGCAGAACCAAGAGAACATTGTACATAACAACATTATACTATAATTAATTGTGATGGATGTAGCCCAGGCCACTTCCAATGATATTGTGTTGGAGAGAGCCATTTGTACCCAGAGAGAGGAGTGTAGAGACTGAGTGTGTATTGCAACATTGTATTTTCATCTTTATTATTGTTGTTTGCTTACGTTTTGTTTTCTTTCTCCTTTTTTCTTACTAATTTGATTTTTCTTACGCAGCATGATAATTGTGGAAATATGTATAGAAGAATTGCACATGTTTAATATATATTGGATTATTTGCTGTCTAGAGGAGGGGATGGGGAGAAAGGAAGAAGAAAAAATTTGGAACACAAGGCTTTGCAAAGATGAGTATTGAAAATTATGCATATATTTTGAAAATAAAAAAAACACTTTAATAAAAAAATTGAAAATGAATGATCTTAGTAAGAGTTTTCATATTAGTATACCAGCATGAGAAAACTGAATATTAACTACTGTATCACCAAATAAGTGAATTGTAGATGTCATGTATTTATTTATTTTTTTTTGCTGACGCAATGGAGGTTAAGTGACTTGCCCAGGGTCACACAGCTAGGAAGTATTAAGTATAGGAGACCAGATTTGAACTCAGGTTTTTTTGATTTCAGGGCTGGTACTCTATCCACTGTGTCACCTACCTGCCCCTAGAACATGTATTCTATAAACATTTTAAATGGCTTCTTCTCCTTTAGAAATTTAAGAATGAAAAATATTTTGATGGTTATAATTTAGTTTAAATGGATTTTGACTGAGTTTTCTATATATAAATACGATCAAGATGAAGACTAATCCAATTTTTAACCTCAGTATTTCACTCATGCTGTTTTGTTCTTTTTTTTTTTCACAGAGAAACTTAATCAGAAAAAGGATCATGGTATAAAATTAAAAATCACGATCACCTTTGGGGGTGGAACCAAGATGGCGGAGTGAAAATGTGACTCTCTGTGTCCTCCTCTGACCTCTCAAATCAACAATAAAATAAGCCGGTGAACTGATCTTAAAGTCAACGAATCCAGAAATATTTGGACACTGCTTGCAGTTACCTCTGAAGAACTTCATTTCAGGTCTGTTTAACTTGGGCAGAGGGGTGAACAGTTTGCTTAGTGCAGTCCAAAACTGAAGGTGGGACTAAGCTCAGTGTGGCAGAAACTCCAAACTCCAAACACCTGGGGTATATCTGAGGCACTTGGGACCCTCTGCCCTGATTGGGGACAGGTGTTCTGGCAGATTTGCCTTTTTTAAGGAGTCGATCTGGCAAAGTTCTAGCCCCATCAGGCAAAGTCCTAGCCCCACCGGCCCAGCACCTTAAGTTAATTAGCAGAGTTGCCCCAGGGCAAACAACTTAAGCCACTTCCTTAGCCTTAAAGAATCCCCCACACTGTCTAAAAAAATGAAGAAGCAGAAGAGAGCTCTCACCATAGACAGCTTCTATTGAGAGAAAGAAGGGCAGACCACAGATCCTGAGGTTTCTTTAGACAAAACAACTCCAGAGGAAGCCATCAAGGACCATCACTGGTCCCCTTTTCAAAAGATCTTTCTGGAAGATTGCATAAAGAATCTCAAAAGAGAGCTGGAGGATAAATGGGAAAATAAACTGAGATCAATGTAAGAAGGATATAATGCCCTGCAAAAGAGATATGAAAAAGACACCATTTTATTGAAAAACAAAATTGGTGAATTGGAAATAGATGATAACACACTGAAAAAAAAATTAGTGAAGTGAAAAAAGAGTGCAATGAACAAATTGGCCAGTTACAAAAGAAGGTTAAAAAGGTAACTGAAGAAAATAACATTTTAAAAATAAGAATTGAAAAATTTCAAGTGAATGACTCAATAAGACTTCAAGAATCAGTCAAACAAAAACAAAAAAAAATGAAAAATTAGAAGAAATAGAAGAAAATATGAACTATCTCCTAGGAAAAACAACTCACTTGGAAAATAGGTCCAGGAGAGACAATCTAAGGATTATTGGACTTCCTGAAAGCCATGATAAAAAAAGAATTTAAACACTATCTTCCAGGAAATCCTGAAAGAAAACTGCCCTGAGGTTGTAGAATCAGAAGGCAAAATCACCATTGAAAGAATTCACATATCACGTCCTGAAAGAGACCCCAAAATTAAAACCCCAAGGAATATCATGGCTAAATTTCAGGACTATCACACCAAGGAAAAGATTTTGCTAGCAGCCAGAAAGAAACAATTCAAATACCAAGGATCAATAATTAGAATCACACATGATCTGTCACCCTCCACATTGAAGGATCAAAGGGCCTGGAACCAGATATTCTGAAAGGCAAAGGAACTTGGATTACAGCCAAGAATAACCTATGATATAGGTGAATTTCACCTTTTTCTACTGAAAAGACCAGATCTGAACAAAAAAATTCAACCTCCAAACATAGAACTCAAGAGAGGCATAAAAAGGTAAAAAGGAAAGGACTCTTGAGAACTTTATTTCTACTATGGAGATACTTAAAATTTGGGGGTATAATTAACAGTTGGTCACACAGTCTTGTTGTGTACAATGTTCTCCTGAATCTTCTCACTGCACTAAGCATTACTTCTTGTATTTCCAGACCTTTTTGAAATCAGTCTACTCATCATTTCTTATAGAACAATCCTATTCCATTATGTCCATGTACCCATAACTTATCAAGCCATTCCTTAATTGATGGGCATCCACCCAATTTCCACAAATTACTTTCTTTATATAGCTATATGTATATTCATCCTTAATTTCTGATTTCTAGTCCTATATCAACAACCATCAATTAGATGTCCAAATTAGATGTCATGTAGGGAATCCCCCAATCAAGATGTACAAAGTAAAACTCATTGTTTTTCCCCTAAAATTTAACTATCTTCTCAATATACTTATTGCATCAAAGGCACAACTCACTTATCTAAATTCTCAAAAGCGATATCTTTCTCAATTCCTCATTACTATTCATTCCATATATTATATCAGATTTTACAATATCTGTCTGCACAATATTTAATGTATTAAATATGTTTCTTTGCAAACACATAGCCACCATCATGGTTTTGAATCAAATCACCACCCATCTAGATTATTACAACAATTTTCCAATTGTTCTCTTTGCAATAAGTTACTCCAAATTCTCTTCTATTCCTTCCAAGATGCCAGAGTGATAAAGAGAAAATCTGACTATATCACTTCTAACATGAACTTGAGTGACTCCTTATTAAGCTTTAGAATCAATTATAATCTCCTCTTTTATCATTTGGAGCTTTTTACAATTTGATGCCTGACTTGTGCCTATTTCCCTTATATATTATTTTTCTACATCCAGAGTCCATAATAGCCTACTTTTCAGTCCTTATACATAACATCCCATCTCCCATTTCTGTTTTTGTTTAGCATCGTAACTAATTAGAATCTTTCAAGACTCAGCATGAATCCTACTATCTGCAGGAAGCCTTTCCTGGTTTTCCTATCTGATAATCCCAACCTTTCTATCAACTCTGCATGCATATTATACATGTCTATTTATATCCATGTGTTCTTCCCCATTCAAATGAAAGACATTTAAGAACAGAGACTCTTTGCTTTTCCTTTGCATGTTCATAACTTAGCATATGGCCTGTCACATAATATCTGCTTAATAAATAATTGTCAATGGATTGATCTATTCCAGTACCATGATCTAGGGTTAAAAGAAAAATAAGTGGGGGTGTGGTGGGGATGTGAGGGGCAGCTAGGTGGCTCAGTGACTACCCAGAAGTCAGGAGGATCTGAGTTCAAGTCTGGCCTCAGATATTTAACACTTCCTGTATGACCCAAAACAAAACAAACCCACCAAGCTGTATCATTGATATTTACCTTTTAAGAATACTTTTAAAAATAGATATAAAAGACAGGTTTAGCTCTTTCTTCCTTAGCTAAAGAACCCCAATCTCAGCTTTATTTATTTTCTCAATCTATTACCATCACTATATTCCATTTTTGCTGTTCTACACTGGAAACTTTGTAATTCCTTCCCTTCTCATTAGTTATTCCATCAGGATATGAAAAGAAGCCAGAAAAACATTGGAAAAAAAAGAAATATAATAAAAGATTTTCTACTTAGAATTTTACTAACTACAAATCTGAAGAAACAGGATAAAGAAAAGAGAAGGAAACAATCATTAGACATGAGATAGTGGAGGGCCATTAGAGATAGTCTAATTCAATTTCTCATTTCACAGATGAAGAAATAGGCAGAGAGAATGGCAATCATAAGTATTAGTAGAACCCCAGAGGAGGGTTTCTAGAAGTCTACATATACTATTCCTGCTAGGTATGGGGACATAATAATGAATAAAGTCTTTATTTGACAATAATTTGAATACTATTATGTTCACAACTATAGGATCTTGTATTTGGAATAATCCTTAAATTCATTTAGACTAATTTAGTTCAAACTCCGTATGGAGAAGGAAGTAGATCATGTATAAGTCATTGACTTCTCATGAACTCACCTCAACAAACAAAAAAAAATTAGGAAAATTGATGTTATATGTCATGACCCATAATTTCCTTTTTAAAAAATTATACTTCTTCAATTCTTAATTCACCACTGTATCTATGGTCTCTTCAATATGTGTATTACTTCAACATTGAGATGTAAATCTATCTACAGCCATTCTTCTGTTGTTATTTTTGTCCATGACCTTCCCTAAATTCTTTTGAGAAGAGATGAATTATGTATGAATAAAAATGTCTGTATACCTATGCATGTTTATTAGATGGGGATACATTTTAGGTAAATTGACCATCCCATCCTAAGAGGCACAAAATGGAATTACTAGGTATTAGACTGTAAGAATTTATACTTTGATATCATTGGGATATGTGATTATAATTTCCCTCAAATAATCAGGAGTATAAGGAGCTAAAACCCCTAAAACAGTGTTCAGAGTATAAAACAAACTATCCAGTAGTTGAAGAATTCCTTAATAAAAGTACATTTGAGGCACAGTAAAGCAATAAAAAAGAGAGAAACTAACAACAACAAAACTACTCCAGACAGACACAGATATGATAAATCAGTAGATTAAGGGAAGAAGCAACTTTAATAATTTAGGAATAGAAACCCTAGAAAATAGACAGATAGCTATGGAGAGTAGCAGGTCCTAGGAAGCCAGAGGATATGTTAATATGTGAGGACTCTTTGGAAGATGTTCAAGCCCTAAAATAATGGAATTTGTGCTTTACTTTGTGTATGTTAAATTGAGACCTATTAAAGACCTAGATTTGAAAGGACCAAGAACTCCCATTGCATCCTGAGCTAATCCCTAGCTATCTCCTTGAATCAGTCATCCTGATCTATGTCTGCCTGCTGGACTGGGATGGCTCTGGAGGACAAGGTGAGGCTGGTGACTTTGCACAGCTTTTCCTCACCTAAATCTAACTCACTTGCATGTCATGGTATCACCTTCCTAATGTCATGGTCCTCTTTGAGAATGAAAGACAAACAACAGAAAAACTAATAATAACAACAATCTAAGACATAAACCTAACTATTAATCTATGTTTAAGACCATTCTTCCTATGGGAGAATGTACTTCAGATTTGTAAATGGAAGTATGTTTTATAACAACTCCTCTTTACTACTTACAAGTAAAATGTTTTTGCTAATAGCTAACTAAGCTACATTAGAAACAGTCACACACAGTTTTCCCATAAAGCACAAAGCAGTAGCCATTCTCTAGGGATATAAATCACAAGTGTTAATTCAAGTTGGAAGGGAATAGTCCAATACCTCATTATTATACTATGTATGTCCATCCAGGTCATATTTGGGTGCCCTATACTTTGGCAGAAGCATATTAGAGACCTTCTCCTTCTGGGATCTTATTTTTTTGTGTGCCCTAGTTTCATAGGCGTAAAGTAGGAGAAAATTTGCAAATTTTGTCTTTTATTTTAGATTGTAATTAGTTAATTTCCTGGTGTCTTTTCTTTATAGGTCAGACCAGTTTCTTTGAGATAATTTCTGCATGGTTGAATGTTAATGTACCATTAACTGTTGTATTACTGTGTCCATCATGAATACTACAATTAACATAAGCAGGATGGATGTTACATCCCTAGAATACTGCTTTCAAACAATTTTCCTAGAACACACTAAGGAAACTTGTTCAAGTTCCTTTTTATTTTTATGAAAATCTACAGTATATGTATTACCATAACATGAATGTTTAATATTTTCCAAAATACTTATATAATGTAGATCTATATAGAAAAAAAGTTTGCTGATTATTGTAAAAACCTTATTCAACTACAAATTCTAAAATCATTTTGGGAGGCCTCCTACTTTCTAAGGAGTTTTATTTTTTTTTTCCATTTGAACTTAGCCTAAGAATTCTAGTGAAGAGAGAATTTGGAAATCCAGTTATATTTGCTATGTGTTTCAATAATCCAGAGAAATTTTCTTTCTGCTTCCAGGAATGAATCTAATGTCTATCTATAGATTCTGAACAGAGGAGCACCTTAGTAAGACAGATGGTGAGTTTCCCTTACACTTTCTTGAATGATGCCAGAACAGAGGATTCCCTTAGAAGGAGATGAGAAAAACTGGTCCCAGCATTCCAACAACTCCTTACCATGTCAAGTTGGTGTATTTTATTATATAGATACCAGGAAAATGTGATTTTTTTTCTCAGTTGAAGGTTAAAGGATAACATCCAATCAATTTCTGCTTCGTTATTCCTGCATATAGGGACAAATAAGGAGCTGTATATATTCTGGGAGGATGGAAACTAAACTTTACTTCTGAGAAAGAAAACTTAGTTTTCTTTCCCTTTTCTTTATTATATTTGTATTGGTAAATGGCTTTGAAGCAATAATATAGACTACCACATGATAACCTATAAAAATTTTGCTAAAAATTTTATTTGTCAAATTATATTATCACTTATCTAAGTCCTTCAGAGTAATCTTGGATCAATTTATTGCTGACAATAGCAAAGTCATTCACATCTGATCATCCTACACCATTGGTATTGCTTTGTGCACAATACATATCATTTTGTATGATATATCTCATGGAGTTATTTGCATTTCTCTGATCAATAATGATTTGGAGCACCTTTTCATATGACTTTAATTTCATCCTCTGAAAATTGTCTGTTCATATCCTTTGACCATTTATTGATTGGAGAATGGTTGAATTTTTATAAATATGAGACAATTCTCTATATATTTTACAGATGAGACCTTTATCAGAACCCTTAAATGTAAAGATGATTTCCCAATTTGATGCTTCCCTCCTAATCTTGTCTGCATTGATTTTGTTTGTACAAAAACTTTTTAACTTAATATAGTCAAAGTTATCTATCTGGTTTTCAATTAAGAGTTCCAGTTCTTCTTTGGACATAAATTTATTCCATCTCCATAGGTCTGAGAGGTAAACTATATTACATTCCTCTAATTTACTTATAGTATCACTCTTTATATCCAGATCATGAACCCATTTAGATCTTATCTTGGTATGTGGTGTTAGATGTGGGTCAAGCCCTAATTTCTTCCACACTAGTTTCCAGTTTTCCCAGCA